>JASDQU010439323.1:125281-137691 GCA_032191745.1 Picea mariana
CATTAGCCTATTTGGACAGGTTGCATCAATTGTACAAAAAAGTACATAATTAATACTCATGAATATGATTTTTTATATGTTGTTTTAGTTATTTACCTTTCATGTGCATTGTAGTTCTTTACTTAATTGTATTATACATATTTTATTTCAGGTCCACTAATTCAATTGCATCCTTACCTAGTTCATCCTCATCTATCTCTCATGCATCTACCCCACCGATTAGGCCGTCCTCCTACATGGTAAAGAATAATCCACATAATTCCAATAAAGTTGATAACACAAATGACAATACAAATTTCATGTATAGCATCCCATACATGGATACTATTAACCTATAGTATTTTAATAATCTTACAAATGATCCCATCTTGCATAATCCCACTTGACCCCCCATGCCTACTAAACTTCTTTAGATATATTGAAATTTGAAGGGTGTGCCAGAGAAGACCCTTGAAATCACATAATGTCCTTTCACTTATGGTGTTCCTCAAACAATATCATTGATGATTATGTTAGATTACAAATGTTTCAATTCTCCCTCACTAGGTTTTTGCAAAATGGTATATTGATCAACCTGTTGGTTCCTATCCTAACTTTGCATCCCTAGAAACAAAATTTTTAACCTTCTTTCAATTTCCCATTAGGCATGACAAGGGAGTCAAATTCATTCTTTCATGCTATAAAACTACCACCAACTATATCATAGATCAGATCCATGATTGATATAGATGACCTAGCTTATGCAAAATTAATCCAGATGATTACATTTCCTTGATTGATTCTTGAAATCACTCATCCCCATTATTGATGAGGATGTTGCATCAGCTATGTCCCAAATTGAGGAATAATCCATTTTCAAGGATTCACAATTAGACCTTACCTATTCCTAATTAGGTTATCTATACACTATACACTATTTCAACACTATAATTCTAGTCTAGCTTATGATGGAAGTCAATTCCAAGATATTATATAAACAAACGTCTTCTAAGTTATTATTATTGTAAACAAACTTAGTGTATGTGACATGCCTATACATGACGATAATTAATATCATTATATTTGTTTTATCATTGTTCATCGTCATCGTCATTCTATATGCATTATTTAACATAAGTCATTATGGATCAACCACCTTCAATAAGGTCAACAATGGTAAACCATGGTCAACAATGGTCATAGTAGTTAAAGGTTAATGTGTTTTAAGGGATTAGTGTTAGAGGGCGATTATGTTAAGGGATGACTATTTGTTAGGGATCACAAAGATTAGTTGGTATAGTGTGTTGGGTTAAACTTGTCTCAGTGAAAGAGTCAATGAAATAAATCCATTTTAGGTCAACAATGGTGGCTTTCGAGCCCATGGTTTTGGTAGCTCGTGGTATTGTGCACATGGATTGCATGTAATGAGGCCTTTAAAAAGGCTTAGTATACTATGTTGTAATTGTCTAAAGGTGAGGGTGAAGGCTCACTTGGCTAGATTGGCCAGATTTGGTCAAGGGAACAAATATATCTTTGGATGGTTTTTTCCCATAAGGTTTTTCCAGGGTAAATCATGTGTGAATGACGTGTGCATGATGTATGTGTTTTTTTATAGTTGGTTTATTATTTCTCTCATCGGATTTGCTTATTTCTAACAATTCGCATTAGAGCCATGGTAAGGAGAAGATAAGAGAAAACACATTCATTGGACTATGACCAGTTGTTAAGGTATATTGTGTGTCGATTGAGTGCCCATGGAGAAGAGATATGAAGATTGAAGTGGTGGAGAAGTTTGAAAATGTTAATAAGAAGAGTTGTGAGCATGCCAAGCATGGGAAAGGCAAGGAGGCACTACAAGCGTTCAAGAAAATGCAAGAAGAAGGTGGAGGTCAAAGCAATGGGAAAGTGAGAGGATGGTGGCATTTGTAAGTGCTGATAAAAGAAGAAATGGACATTGTGAGTCATGAAGGTAATAGAAACACTAAATATGTATTTGTGTGTTTGTATTATAATGGAGTTGAAAATTTAATTACATGTAAACGGGCATATTGCCAATAAAGTCTAAACATAGACCTGGGTGATAGGGGGGGACATGTCAAATTCTTTGATACCCTATTAAGGGGTAAGTGGGGTCATAGTATATTAAGGGGTAAGTGTATTAGGGGTTAGTTTGTTTAGGTTCATAGCATAGTAAGGGATTAATGTCTTCAAGATCAGGATGTCTGAGGGGGTTAATGTGTTTGGGGTCACAATGTATAAATGGGTTAGTGTGCTCTTGGTCATAGTGTATTAAGGGGTTAGTGTAAGAGGGGTAACAATGTATCAGGGGGTCATTGTATTAATGGAATTAGTTTGTTTGGAATCATAGTGTATTAAGGGAGTTAGTGTGTTAAGAATAACAATGTATCAATGGGGTGATTACACTTGGGAGTCATAGTTGTTAAGGGAAAATCATATAACGGGGTTAGGTTGTTCAAGGCCATAATGTATTAGGGGGTTAGCTTCTTTGGGTCACAACGTGTTAGGAGGTGAATTTATCAATATAAAAAGATATTAATGGCTATACTATGTATGGGCTCATGTTGATTGAGGGTTATAGTGTACTAGGGTGTTAGTTTGCTCATAGCCATAATGTATTAGGGGGTGATTAGAATGAGTGATTACATAAAGGGTCATGCGGGTTAAGGGTATTCTTGTATTAAGGGGTTAAATTGTTTGTGGCAATAATGTACTTAGGAGTTGGTGTATTTGGGTGTTAATATGTTTATGGTCATAATGCATTACAAGGTTAGTGCATTCAAAGTCATAGTGTATTAAGTGGGTTAGTGAATACAAAGTTATAATGTATTAAAGGAGTGATTAGATCATGTGACATAGGAGTTAAGGATCATAATTTTTGAGTGGGTGATCACATCAAGGGACATAATGGTCAAGGGAAAAATATATCAATAGATCAATGTATAAGGGCGTTAATGTCTTTGGGGCCACAATTTGTCAAGGGGTGACCATGTCAAGGTTAATAATGATTAGGGAGGTATTTTTTGTTTGGGCTCATAATGCTTAGCGACTATAGTTTATTAGGGTGTTAGTTTTTTCAAATCCATAATTTATTAGGGGATGATTACATCAAGGGCCGTAGGAATTAAGGGGCATAATATGTCAAGGGGATAGATTTTTAGGTATCATCATAGTGTATTAGGAGATTAATATATTAGGGTGTTAGTGTTGATCTGAAAATGATAAAGGCTTGTATTCTTGAAAATATTTGCAAAATTTTATTTAAGTGTGCTTGTGCAAAAGGATCAATTTGCAAACACAAATTTCAGAGAAAATTACACATTCAAGATGCAAATAATAACCATCAAATGTAGTGAATAGTAAACACATAACACAACAAATGATAAAGGAGTTCACCCCTCTCTTGGGCTACATCTCTTGGTCCAGCTTCCAATGGATCTTTTATATTATTTTCTCAAAGTGCTAAAATATGTGCTTTACAATGCTCAAAATTCCAAGTAGATGGATCCAATGGATTTAGAACGCCCAAAAACCCCTAGCTGGTCTTTTTCGGCACCTGATTTGGCCAAACATTGAAGAAGATAGGCTTCCTGGAAGTTCCCCTTCAAACTTACTGTCTCTGGATCGCCAAAATGCACCTCTCTGTGTCAAATCCTAGCCTCTGCGCATTTTTATGTGCTTGAACCTAGCACTAGGCACATGCCCGCAACATGCATGCAACTGTAGAATGGTTAGGGAACCTAGCCCCCTAACCACAAAGGCATTGGACATATGGGTCATGTGACCGCGCCCCCCCCGCACACAAAAGGGCTAAGTCCAAAATCGAATGAACAAGTGACAAGTGTCGGTGCATGGTTTAAACCGTTGGCAATATTAAACTCCTGCGCAATGTTTAACCATCGGTCATATGTATTGACAACACAACCGTGGGCTGGGGCTAAGCCCCAGCCTGACCCCCATGTTGAAATATACAACAAATAAAACTTAAATAATTTCCAACTCATATAATGGTAAGAACTATATGGTGGGCACATAGGTTGGGCGGCCCTTCCCAAAGCTTTACCCTTGCTCGAAGGTCACGGGGTCGAGTCCTACAGACTCCCACAAAGTTTTAACCATTGCCTAGGTGACACATGGTAGCCCTCACTTGGGCCACGTGTCACCAATCCGTTTGCCACAAATATGCCACATGTCAGACGCTAATTCGTCCACATGACTGCCAACTCAACACCTGCCACGTGTCGTACGACCTTGCCAACTCAAAATCTACCTTGTGTCGTACGACCCTGCCAACTCAACATCTGTATGAACTGTACAGACTGTACAGTCAACAATTTTTTTGCCTGTTTGACAATTTGAACAGAACACGATATCTCACTCATTCGATGTTCGTTTGAACCCATTTGAATTGCGCTGGGTTCGTGACGAAGAGGCCTACGCACCCATTTGATTTGAAGTGATTCTGAGCACTTTGAATTTTGAGCAAAATTTGATCCCCTGGATCACACCTCCCCATTGGAAATCTTTTGGACCTCCAAAAGTCTACTTTCAGTCTATCTGAAGATGAGGGTATAGTTGCCTCACCTTCCCAAACTCAATCCACTTGGCTTTGCTTGGATTTGTTCCTTTAAGACCAATTCAAAGATATTCCACATTTCCATGTTTTGAAGTTCTCATTCTCCTGTCAAGGATTGTGTCTTCTTGCAGTTCTGTAAGATATTCTAGGGAGAAATCATCTATAGAAGGAATCTGAACATTTTCTCCTTAATCACCAATCAAAGGAGGCTCATACAATTTCAAATTCTCAACATTGACAAATGCATACATTTTCATATAAGGAGGCAAATCCAAACGGAAGGCATTGTTACCAATCTTCTCAAGAATCTTGAAAGGACCATATCTAATTGGTTTCAGTTTTTTACCTTCTCATTTAAGTCTCTCCTTACTAATGTAAATCCAAACTTCATCTTCAACTTGGAAACTGTGATCAACACGATGCTTGTCATGTCTTGTATTGTACTTGGCTTGACTCTTTTCCAACTATTCTTGTACCATTTGATGTATCAAGTGAATTTGTTCAATGAACTTTTATCCCCTATCTATTTCATATTGACCATCAATAGAAATATCCTTCCCAAAGATAAAATCTAAAGGAGATTTGGGAAAATAGCCAAAACATGCTTCAAATGGCGATGTTTGAGTTGAAGAGTGCTTAGCTCAGTTGTAAGCATGCTGAATGTAGTGTAAATGCTCATCCCAAAGTTTAGAATGCTTGCTGCAATAACCATGAAGAAGATGCACCACTGTTCTATTGACTACTTCTGTTTGACCATCGGTTTGCATATGAAAAGCTATGCTCTTTTTCAGTTTGGTGTCCATGAGTGCCCATAAACTTGACCAAAAGTTCCCAATAAATCGAGAATCTTGATCAGAAATAATGGATTTAGGAAATCCAAAATGTACCCAAACATGCTGAAAAAACATTTGTTCTGTTTGCTCAGCTGTAACCTGCTTCTTACAAGGCATCAAAATACACATTTTGTTAAATCGATCAACCACAACATAAAGATAATCATGATTTTTTTTAGACATAGGTAGACCTCCTACAAAGTCCATGGAAATACTTTCCCATGGATGAGAAGGAACCGGAAGTGGAGTATACAAACCCAACTTTCTGGTGCTAGGTTTTCTTGTATCACATAATGAACATTCTCTTACATATCTTGAAACACTTTCATTCATTTTAGGCCAATAGCAGTACCTTTGCAAATTAGCCACTGTCTTGCCTACACCAAAGTGACCAACAATAAGAGAAGAATGAGCTTCTCTTATTATGTTGATTCTTTCACCCTGTGGAATACATAACTTGCCAAGATGATACAAAAGATTATCATGCACATGGTAATACAATTCCTCAACATGGTTAGAATGACACAAAGTTGCATATACTTCTTTAAAATTAGCATCTAAAGCATATTGCTCAACATAGCTCTCATGCATGATAGGACTATGCTTAAGAATAACTGAAGCACTAATAATAGGCCTTGAAAGCATATCAACAACTTTGTTATAAATTCCCTTCTTATACCTTATGACCAAGTGGAATTGTTGTAGGAAACCCATCCATCTGAAGTGCCTTGCTTGTTGTAGCTTTGTTTGTGATTGTAAATATTGCAGTGGTTGATGATCCGTGTGAATGATGGTTTCTTTCCCCAACAAATAATGTTTCCATTTTTTCACACTTTGCACCAATGCATACAGTTCCTTGTCATAAGTAAGATAGTTAATCATGGCACCATTAAAAGTTTCAGAATGAAAACAAATGGGCTTACCATGTTGTAACAAGACTGCTCCCATTGCATAATTTCTTGCATCAATTTGGATTTCAAAAGGTTGTCTCAAATTCGGAAGTGCAAGAACTGGGGCTGAACTGATTTTCTCCTTCAAAGTATCAAAAGCCTTTTGTTGCTTGCCTCCCCATTGGAAAACTTTCTTGACTCTTGTCATTGCATATAACGGAGCTGCAATTGAAGAAAAGTTAGCAATAAACTTTCTCCAATATTGGGCTGCTCCCAAAAATCTTCTTACCTCTTTCACATTGTTGGGCTTGGGCCACTCCAATATGACTTTGACCTTGGAGAGATCAATTTTCAGTTCTCCTCCACCAGCAATATGCCCCAAGTAGATAAGTGAGGTTTTTCCAAACTCACATTTAGACATCTTCAAAAAAAAACTTTTCTTTTCTCAAAACATCTAAAACTTGCTTTACATGCACAACATGCTCTTCATGAGATTTGCTAAAAATCAAAATGTCATCCAAGTAGACAATAACACAATCATCAATAAAAGGCCTTAAGACATCATTCATAACTCTCATGAAAGTAATAGGAGCATTACAAAGTCCAAAAGGCATTACCATCCACTCAAACAAACCTTGCGTTGTTTTGAAAGCTGTCTTCCATGTGTCTCCTTCGGCAATCCTAATCTGATGATATCCACTTCTCAAATCCAACTTAGTAAAATACTTAGCATATTTCAAGTGATCAAGTAAATCATCAATTCTAGGAAGAGGATAGCGATTCTTTACCGTAATCTTGTTCAAGGCCCTAAAATCTACACACATATGCCATGTACCATCTTTCTTTGTCACTAACACAATTGGAGATCCACATGGCGATGTGATTGGCATGATGACCCCTTTGTAAAGCAACTCTTGGATTTTTTTTTGATTTCAGCATTCTCCATGACTGACATCCTGTACATACCAATGTTTGGAAGAGGACAATCTTGTTGCAATTGTATTTCATGTTGGATACCCCTTCTTGGAGGTAATCCCTTTGGTTCCTGAAAAATCTCATCATATTGGTTAACAACCTCATATAGATCATATTTCAACTTTGCATCACAACCTTGGAAAACTTCTTTTTCAATATTATCTTTGGGTTTAATCATTAAGAGAACAAAATTCTTACTAGCATTGACTAATCTCTTCATTTGTCCTGCATTTACAAGTGACAAATTCATCTTCTTTGTATGTGCTCTAACAATGTACTCAACTCCATTTTTAAACAAATGATACTTATTCTCATGACGATGAAAAATGGCTCTCCTATCATATAAGTATGGGATTCCCAACACAATACCAAAGGAATAACATCAAGCTCTACCTCATCTGTAAAATTTGCAGTGATGGCAAACTTAAGTTTACACCTTCTTGTCACCTGCAATTTAGCATTGTCACATATCCAACCTAGGGGGTATGGTTTAGGATGTGGAATAGTTTCCAATTATAATTTCTTGACAATGTCTTCAAATATAAGATTTGCTTGAGATCCAGTATCAAAAAGAGTATCTATCTTGGTATGCTTTGAAACAACCCTTATGTGAAAAATTTCTATTCTTTCTTTTTCTTGTCGAGTTTCATTGAGATTACTATTACTTGAAGAACTAGTACTTGCAATAGAACCCTTACCTTGATAACCCATGGCTTTAATTTTTGTTTCATCACCCGAATCAGAACCTAAATCATGTTGTATGGTTGCAACAGTATTTGACTTCCCTTTGCTGCCAAACTTTTTGGGTCTTCTTTCAGGATGAAGTTTCCAACAATGGTCTTCATCATGGCCATCCTTTGAACAATGTTTGCATGTAAATTCCCCCCCCTCTTTCTTAACAACAACATTTTTTTTTCCATTTCCCTTGAACTTCCTCTTTCCTTTGTCTCCATGACTGAAAGGCTTCTTGTTACCCTCATGAGTTTCATTCCTTCTTCTGGATTCCAAATGAGTTTCCTGAACACAAACTTCATCTAGATTTGAAGGGTTAAACATGAGTATTGTATGTCTCAAGTAACTATGTAAAGATCCAATGTATTTGAGTAAAGTTTCTTGAGAAGACAAATCTACTCCCAAAACCAAAGCTCTTCTCCTAAATTCTTGAGTAAAGCCTTGCACATTTTTCCCTTTAGCTTGTCTAAAATTTTGCCAATCCATAAGAGCTTTCTGCATATATGCCAATGGGTAAAATTTCTTTTTAATTGCAACAATAAAATCATTCCAAGAGGTTAAAATTTTACCATGTTTCTTCATGTCCTCTTGAGTCTTGGCTTCCCACCAAATAAGTGCTACACTATCCAATCTTAAAGAAGCAAGTTGAATCTTAGTTTCATCATCTTGAATTTTTTGTATCCTACAATGCACCTCAATTTGACGAATCCAATTATCTAATTTCTCAGCATTTACCTCTGCATTGTACATTGGCAATTCAAATTTAATATCAAGCTTTAACAAAGGAATTTGTGGAGGAATTTTACCATGTCCCTTTGGATAATTTGGAAGAGGTTGTGAACTGGTAGAAGAAGAGGAATATGGAGGTGCTGGAGGTGGAGTAGCATCATTCCCTCCATTTCCTTTTGGAGTTTTATCACCACTGTCTCCTTTCTTCTTTGAAGGGTTGGAGCCTTCACCTTGCAACCTTGCATTTCTTTCTTCCATCAATACTTTCATCATTTCCCTCATATCCATGAAATCCTTTTTGAGATCTTCATCTTCTGTAGGAATATTTTCATGGCTCTCTTCATGAGCCATACTTGGTGAATGCCTCCTTGAAGCTTGAGGTGATAATATAGCCTTTCTTCTTGAAGGATGAGAACTTGGCTCTACAAGTTTACCTTATCCTCTTGTGATTTTCAACATTGTGAGCATCAGAAAACAAAACACTTGCAAATAATCAAGCCTTCAAAAAACCTATGCTCTGATACCAACTTGATCTGAAAATGATAAAGGCTTGTATTCTTGAAAATATTTGCAAAATTTTATTTAAGTTTGCTTGTGCAAAAGGATCAATTTGCAAACACAAATTTCAGAGAAAATTACACATTCAAGATGAAAATAATAACCATCAAATACAGTGAACAGTAAACACATAACACAACAAATGATAAAGGAGTTCACCCCTCTCTTGGGCTACATCTCCTGGTCCAACTTCCAATGGATCTTTTATATTATTTTCTCAAAGTGATAAAATATGTTCTTTACAATGCTCAAAATGCCAAAATAGATGGCTCCAATGGCTTCAAAATGTCCAAAAACCCCTAGTTGGGCTTTTTCGGCACCTGATTTGGCCAAATATTGAAGAAGATAGGCTTCCTGGAAGTTCCCCTTCAAACTTGCTATCTTTGGATCACCAAAATGCACCTCTGTGTGTCAAAGCCTAGCCACAAAGGCATTAGACGTATGGGTCATGTGACCGTGCCCCCCCCCGCCCTACACACAAAAGGGTTAAGTCCAAAATCGAATGAACAAGTGACAAGTGTCGGCGTGTGGTTTAAACCGTTGGCAATATTAAACTCCCGCGCAATGTTTAACCGTCAATCATATGTATTAACAACACAACCATGTGCTGGGGCTAAGCCCCAGCTCGACCCCCACGCCGAAATATACAACAAATAAAACTTAAATAATTTCCAACTCATATAATGGTAAGAACTATATGGTGGGCACGCCGGTTGGGTGGCCCTTCCCAAAGATTTACCCCTGCTTAGAGATCGCGGGGTCGAGTTCTGCAGACTCCCACAAACTTTTAACCATTGCCTAGGTGACACGTGGTAGCCCTCGCTTGGGCCAAGTGTCACCAATCCGTTTTCCACAAATATGCCACGTGACAAACGCTAATTCATCCACATGACTACCAACCCAACACCTGCCACATGTTGTACGGCCCTGCCAACTCAGCATCTGCCATGTGTCATACGGCCCTTCCAACTCAACATCTGTACGAATTGTACAGTCAACAACTTTTTTGCCTGTTTGACAATTTGAACAGAACGCGATATCTCACTCATCCGATGTCCATTTGAACCTGTTCGAATTGATTTGGGTTTGTGACGACGAGGACTACGCACCTGTTCGATTTGAAGAGATTCTAAGAACTTTAAATTTTGAGCAAAATTTGATCCCCTGGATCAAGTGTGTTGATATAATAGTGTATTAGGGATTTAGGGTTTTCATGTTCATAGTTTATTATAGGACTAATGTGTTTGGGGTCATAGTTTATTAAGGGGTTAGTGTGTTAGAAGTCTTAGTGTATTGAAGGGAAAATTACATCATTGATACATAGGAGTTACGGGTCTTAATTTTTTAGGAGATGATTGCATCAAGAATCATAAGGGTTAAGTGATAATTGTATCAAGGGGTTAGTGGATTTGAGTTCATAGTGTATTAGGGGTTTAGTATCTTCAGGCTCATAATCTATGTAAGGTAACAAATATATTATGAAAATAAAAATATAATAACTATGATGAATACTAGCAAAAACAATAGAATATAGAGAAAAATAACACCACAAATTGAATGGGAGATATTTATATGAGAAAAATTATAAATCATAAATATACAAATTATATATTATATATAATATATAATATAAAATATATATTTTATATATTTATAATTTATATATTATATAAATTATAAATATATAATATATATTTTATATATTTATAATTTATATATTATATAAAATATATAACCAAAAACTGGTTTGCGTGGGCTCCATATCTTGACTGCCCTCGACATTGTAACAATCGATCGACTTCCCTTGAGCTCCATATGTTTAAGAGAGCTCCATATCCCCATCTCTCATCTCCCGAATGCACCCTAGCTCTTGATTGCTCTAGCTCCCTAGCTCCCGATTACACCCTTTCTCCCTAGCTCATTCCTCCTTATCACTACACCCTAGTATCCCAAATGCCATAGCTCATCTCTCGAGCTCCATAGGTTTTCACGAGCTCCATATACCTAGATCTCATCTCCCAAATGCACCCTATCTCTTGATTTCTCTAGCTCCCTAGATCCCGATTGCACCCTTTCTCCCTAGCTCATTCCTTCTGATCACTACACCCTAGTATCCTGAATGCCATAGCTCTGACTCGACATAGGAGACAGAGGATATAGTGGCCAAACTCAACACCCTAGTATCCCGACTGTCATAGCTCCCCTCTCAACAAAGATCACTTGCGAGGAGATAAAGGAGATAAAGGAGGGCCTCGATTCGACAGAGGAGATAAAGGAGGGCCCCGATTCGACAGTGGAGCCATGTCGCTAAAATCGGTAAATGAATCTTCCAATCTATGTGATACATATTTTAGGGCTTCACAAAGAAAATAATTAAATTCCATGGAATTCGAGTACAAAATATAAAGAAATTTTTGTTAACATATAAGCCTCCATTTTGTTTATCTTAGTCTTTGCATGTGATGACTACATCTTATCCCCAAGACCCATATGTAGTATGCAACACATATAAATGGCACTCATGTCCAAATCTTATGCCAAAGACATTGAAGTGAGAGATCATGTGGTTTTCCTCATATCCCACTCAAGTGCTACAAAACCCTAACCATGATGTACCCAATAACTATGTGATGTGTGGAACCGAGACATGTTCTTTTTTAGGGCCTTTGTTGTCGTTTAATCATGGCACCCATATCCCTCTAGTAGGCCAAATATACCTTATGAAGGTCCTGTTTCATGGTTCAAGGATGATTTCAATGACACAACTTGAGAATATTCATGGTTTTTCCTTTTGGTGATTGACTTGAGACTCTTAATTTAGGACATAAGGCCATTATTTCTCTCCCTTGACATTGGTTGACATTGATTACATTTCCTTGAGACAATCCTTAGGATAAGAAATTAATGGTGCACCAAACTATTGTTTGAAATGTCTTTCTATTGTACTCACAGATAGGGATCATTGCTACTGGCTAATAATGATGAGTCATGTGAATTACCCTCCAAATCTACACAATAAAACTATTGTAGTAACATGGTAAAAACCTTATATGCATGATTGAAATTAACTATGGGAAAGACCCCATGCTTATGAATAATCATTGAAGATACAAACATTGT
>JASDQU010439323.1:158282-169369 GCA_032191745.1 Picea mariana
ATGGATCTTTACTGGTATCCTTATTCCTCGAGCGGGTCCCATTACTGAGGCTACAGGTAGAGTGGAACATACCGGGTCCCAGGGATCCGTGGATGCTGAGATGGTGTCGTCTTATTGCCCAGCATGTAGCAGGACCAATCATCAAATATGATGATATGTTCTTGCTGGCTTCAACCACAGATGTTGATGGTTGATGACTACGCTTATGCTGGGCTGGATTTCTGAGGAGATCCGGATTTGTCATTGCCCGAGGACGCTCAGTGGGGGGACCTTGGTAAGAAGGACACACATTTTTTCTTTTTAAATGTTTTTGAATTTTTATCATATTCAAATGTTTTTGTTTTATATATTCATCCGAAGACTAATACAAAATCGCTTGTTGACAACACAGATGTTGGACCGTATAGACCTCCTGGCACTTCTCCTATCTAGCGGTGAGGAGAGGTAGCAGCAACACCACAGTATGCTGAGGATTATCAGGTGGTGGAACAGAATTTAGAGGGCCTGACAGCAGACATTCCAGATATGACTCTGGAAGAGGTTCCACGACGCGATCAACGTCACACTGTAGTGGTATCAGCAACTATGAGTCGACTGCTCCGTAGGGTTGCTAGAGAAGTCATGTGTTATCGTGAATGTCATCCGTGACATTACTTTGTAGAAGCTATGAGCTTCAAATTTTGATATTTTGGTCTTCGGACAAACTTTTTGTAAAAACTCTTTTGATCATTATATATACAGATGGTTTCTACCGGTTTACTTTATAATGTGTGAATTTTGATGTGTTTAATTTATAAATGGTTCAAATGTCTGTCCAATACATAATTAGCTAATGCATCTGTTAATGTACTAAGACATCTAGGAATATGTTGATATTCAATGTGATCAAAATAATGTTCCAAGAGGCGAATTCATAAATACACCCGTAACAAAGTAGGACTTCGAATAGAGTAGATATTACTTAACTGTAGTACTACAAGCTGCGAATCAAGTCGCACAACCAAATGATGAATTCCGAGTGAGATAGCATCAACCAATAATTCAATAACGGCGCTATACTCTGCAATGTTGTTGGTTGCACGACCAAGGCATACACCTCGTAAAGATACACGTTTGTTTATTGGGGCATAGATTTCCCACACAGCGGAAGCTAGGTTCCAAGTACTACGGCTAGCACCATCAACGAAGCCAATATAGGGTAGTGAAGACTCCGACATCTAGAAATCAAACACAACATCACATAAGGGTAGAGACCAGATAATGTCAAAAGTAAACTAAAGTAACACACACAAAGTATGATACATAAAATACAAGTACTTGTGCACAAATGATTTATGCATAGTACTTTTTCAAGTACAACCCATTCCTGGGTTCACTCAAAGGGATACCAGTGTTGTCAAATGTCGGCCTCGCCTTGGCCCATTTCGTGAAGTAATCCGTGACTACAGTAATGTAACCATGCCCCCCGGCCGAGTGAGGGTGACATGTCATGAAAACGATGCCCCCTTTCGTAAAGAGATCAATTGAGATCAGAGGAACGGGCAAGATGACAACACTGGGCGATGGAGTCGGAATCCGTTGGTAGTTCTCAAGAGTGTGTTGTTCCAAAGAGAGTATGGAACGATGATGCCCATCGTCCCAAGGTGTGTCCTCCATGACAGACATGATCATCTCGTCAGTGGGAAAAAATAACACGAAAAGGATCGGGAAACAACTCATCAAGAGAGGGGGTAGAAGGTGCTGCCGATTGAATGGCTTGATAGGAAAATTCAACCGGACTTAACGGCATTGCGTCACAGAAACGAAGATGATCTCTAGGGTCAAGGACAATCCAAAGGTCATGTGACGTAGGAAGTTTGTGAGGCACAGTGGAAATCATATTGATAGAAGCAACTGACGGGCGTGGAACATCGGGCAGTGGAATGGGAAAAGTACCCATTAACGAGGAGTCCTTTAAAAGGCCTACACCAACGTTCTCATAACCTGGTGGGGTTTTAGCAATAAACGACACGTTTCCAGTACGGGTATCCGAATTGAAGAAGGCAAGTTGGTCAATAGTAACAACCTTTCCTTGATGAGGGAAACGTACTACATGGAAAAGTATTGACACAACGGCGCACATGGAATCGATCCATCTACGGCCAAGTAAAAGATTATAATCAAGGGGAGCGTCAAAGACTTCCACTTCGACTTGGACTGTCTTACCTTCTAGTGTAATGGGCAACAAAGGAAGAACACCGTAAGGCTTAAAACTAGAGCCATTGAAGGCTTTAAGAGTGTTTTGTAATTCATTTAAGGGAGGAGAGCCAATGGTTTTCCAACAAGCAAAAGACATTACACACGTTGAGGCACCCTCGTCGATAACAGTTTGGAAAATGTTCTTGTCAGAGACAACAACTTGTATCTGGAACACGAATTGAGGGGGTAACCTTGGAATATGATCATCGAAGTCAAAGACTATTAAATTCGTATCTTTCGGGTCAATTCCACCTATAGCTTTTAATAGTGCCTTCCGTTGTGCAGGACAAGACTGAAGGACTTCAAGGGCTGACATCGCCGAAGGTGACTAGGCCAGTTCTTCAACAATGCTGTAGTTCTGGGCCGCACGAGCATGAGGATTGAAAGATGATTTCCTAACGACACCTTTTGGGGGTGCTCATAGAACTTTATCAAGGCTCGGTCATTCGAGATGAAGAGGACCATTAGTAGGTGGAGTCACGGGAGATGCTTGTACCAAAGCAGGAGGTAAATCGTCAACCTTCTCCTTAGATGGAGTATAATCTTTGGCTCTAGTTGTGAGTGCAACGTTATTCTGCTTAGAAGCACTAGTACACATCAAAACATATGATGTAGTAGAAGAATATGGTTGGTCATGGATGACCAACTGAGCCTATTGTTGAGATGGGAAGGGTTGGGACAAGACAGCCGGTGTAGATGGTTTTGGGGTTCCTTGAAGGAATTTAGTGACCTCGGCACATCGTGGACAATCCTTCGTGTAGTGATCGTCGCCATAGATAAGGCAAGGGTATCGTGGTTTGCACTTATCCCGATCTTCAACAGGAGTAGTTTTAGTTTGCTCTGTTTGATTATTATTTTTTCCTTCCTTATTCTTGCCTCTCCCCTTTTTAGATTTGTTTTTACCGGCTGGGGTAGATTGGACAGCATTGACCTCAGAAGTTTTGTCGGTGGGAGTGGCAGGAGACAGAGCATTTTGAACATTAGAAGAAGTAGATTTAGGGGTTGTACTTGAAATAGAATGTGAGTGGGCTTGGGCAGTACCAATCACACCATCAGCTGCATGCAAGGCAGCTGGAGTAGTTGAAGTGCTGGAAGTCCCAGGACGGGGTAATTCAGGTAGAAAATCGTAAAGTGTTCCCGTTTGTGAATAAACGAGATCTAGATATTGAGCATGAATTATAGCCTGCTCCTCCGTAACAATGCCACCCATGGCAATGTCCTTACCAATTTCGTTCACAAAGGATTTTGTAAACCATTCTGCCAGTAATTGATCAGGGAGTTCAAGTTTAATGAGACGTCGTCTCCTTCGCCACTCATGGATATGATCCGATATATGAGTGCCTTTAGTCTGTTTGAAGGAAGTCAAAATCCCAGTCCCCGTATCATAACGGATCGGTAACTGGTAATGTGTAAGAAAAGCCATAGCTAGGGTGTTGAAATCAGAGAAGAAACCATGTGGCAATTCAATATACCACTTTGTAGCAGAACCAGTAAGGGTTCGTTGAAAAAGACGTAAACGAATAGAGTCATCCATCAATGAGTTGGATGAACACCATAGGTGAAAATTCATAACGTGATTGTTTGGGTCCTCTCCCACTTTGCCATTGAATTTAGGAATGTCCAATGGAAGCTTGGCTAGAATAGCAGGCCATTGGGGAGAGTGATGAATAGGATCATTTAGAATCCTAGAAAAATCTGGCAAATCCAAAGTAGCAAGAAAAGGTAACTGTCGATTCACCTACGGGTACTGGTGACTTTGGGGTGGAAGCCCTGTCGGCAAACTAGTAGGACCGTACACAGTCTGCCCATAGTGGGAAGACCCAGGCTGATTCGGTGGTGGTTGGAGAGGATAGTAGTTCCAAGGATTGTAACCTTGAGTTTGAGCAGGGACCTGAGTTTGAGCATTCTGACCCTGACCCCAAATAGGATTGGGTATAACTAGATATGGTTGGCCTATAGTAGGGATAGGCTATTTCCCCCCAGTCGTTTGAGGAAGATTTTGTAGCATCTAATTCCAATACTGGGCCAAAGAAGGAGGTATATTTTGTCCAAAAGGTGGGGTTGGTCCCCCTATCGTAGGTGGAGTTCCAACCGGAAGTTGTGTGCCAATCGTAGGTTGCGTACTAATGGGATTGTGTCCGGTAAGAGGAAATTGAATCGTACCACCTTGTCCACCAATGGGAATCTGCAAGTTTGGTGAAACGGACGGGATAGTGCCACTAGGATTAGGATTTCCAGAAGAAAATTGAGGGAGTGTTAGAATAAAACCAGGAATAGGGTGCCCATGAAAAGAAGGATCACTAGGAGTACCATCCGGAGTTTGCGAAGGTGTTGGAGCAGGAGCATTCAACAAAGCATTCAACGCATGGTATCTGGGTGGTAGTGTCGGAGTGACATTGGGCGTTCGTTGTGTGTTTATAGGAGCAAGACCAGCTGTAGTAAACCCGGTTGGGACACTCGTAGTGTTCACGAGATGGGCCATCTCAGTAGGGAGAGTAAAGTGATAAGTGGTATTCACCGGTATAGTCTCTGTCTCAGAAAACATCGGAGGGTTGATTTTGGAGACCACAGGTGAATCAGGACTAAAAAGGGTCCTGCGGAAATCACCTGTAGACCAAAAAGGATCTTGGCCTTCTACACCAAGAAAAGGCCCAACGAGTGATCTAGAAGAGGTAACAACTAATTATTTGGAAGGATTTAATCGCATAAAAGGTCGTTCACCACGACGAATTTGAAGTTCCTCTCTAGTATTGGTAATTCGAAAAGGTTCTAGAGAATCAATTGATTCCACTTGTGGTGTGGTAACAACTGCGGCTTCACCTTGTCAGGGAGAGCTCTCAGGTGTAGCTGTAGGCAAGGGTTGTGAATCATCCAGGTGCTCTGGAGATAAAACCTGCATTCTATGTGAACGACATGGGGGAGCTATTGTAAACGAGTGACAAATTTCATGAAGAAAATCCTATGGTCAACTTCGAGAAACAAACAACACGCGCTAGTAAACAAAATCTAAGAAGCAATCACCAGACAAACAAGACCTTCTAATTTCTAAGCCACTAGTTGGTGATGAAATCCAATGTCACAACAATGAGACGAGAAGGGGCGGGGCTAGAGTGTAAAAGTTACACTGATGACCTGCTTAACGGACTTACACCCTGGTGCAAGCTCCCACACATAATCGTGGGTATACCCTCCAAGGAGCCTGAGTGATTTTGGTCAACGTCAATTCCAGGTATCGTGAAGACTTTCCCCTCCACAGTCACCTTGGGTAAGAACCTAGAAAGATAAGCCACTAAGGTCACCACCAACAAAAATAAATCCTGGGGGGACAGTCGACAGTCCGATCCACACACAAGGGCAGGGTATCTATCCCGAAATCAACTCAAAAGGCTTCCACTCATCATTGTGGGTATACCTCCGAGTGATCCCCATAATACGTGCAATCTCTACATTGATACCAACAAAGCAGGGTGAGTAACTCTACCAATACCAATGCGACCTCGTGCTTGACCCTTGTGTGAGAAGGGCTTCCTAGGACAAGATGTTGCAAATGGAATTTAACACTCCCTAACAAAAGATACTATTGTGTGTTTTGTGCTTTTGGAGAGTGTATCTCTCTTCCTACTCCAAAGCGCTAGCCTAGCTAAATGTTGGTGTAAAAGAGCCCTAGAAAAGAGTTACTAGATAAATTTTATGATTACGCAATGTTCTTAAAAGCTGTTGTTTACTCAAAGGTAATGGAAATGAAACTTATGTTGTATGACTCTGACCCAAACAATGCAAAGATGAGAATGAAATATATTAATTTTCGTTCAATGAATCCTATGTATGGGAGAGAGAGAAAGTTTTCCAGATCAACCATGAACTACAATGCAAAATTTCCTTTCAAATGCCAACACAAACAATCATTTATCAAATAGAACTACTCTATAGTGTCTTTTTCAAATACTTCAACAATCTCAATAATTTGATTTTTCAATGTTTTCTAAAAACAAAAAACAAGTTTTTGAAAAAAAAACTATTGTTCACTTTCCAAAAAGGACCCTCACTATGCCAATGAGAGCACAGAAAATCAAATCAATGAAAAAGCAAATAACCTAATCTACTCTTTCAATGAAAGCAAAAATAAAGAGCAAACCAAAGTAGTCTTCTCAATTACACAAGAAAATGATCTTTCAAACCAATAAGCAAAAGAGAAAAACCAAGTACTCAACTTTCAACCAATCACTGGTTCTCAACTAATCAAACACACTCAGAATCTGAAGTTAGAGAGAATGGTTTTGCCAAGAAGAGTCAAGAAATGAAACTCAAGACACAAAGGACAAGAAAAACCTTGAAATCCTAAGACTGTTCACTCATGAAAACTAAAGCAAGAAATATATCAATCAATGGTCCAAGAAACCCATAAGATGTAATCCAATTGATCTGGACAGTTAGAAAGACCAAAACTCAAATTCAAAATTTTGAAAAATTGTGTTCGCAGGCAAGCAATATCACACAGTGCGAGAATCACTGATTCTCGCAGGTGACCCTTGAGCAGGGTGCGAGAACCTCGCACTGAAACCTATAGGTAGGGTGCGAACCTTACCAATTCTCGCAAGCTGCAATAAAGTGTAGTGCGATAATTCCTGAACATAATAAAAAATTTGAAATTTGAAACAAAATTGACAAAGGCTTCTGGACCCAAAAGGTCTATCAGGATATCCTGAAGACTCAAAGACTGATAGGACAGGAGAAAAATGAAACCAGAGCAAATGGCCATAGAAAAACACAAAAAGCCACAAAGAAAATGGGATTGATCCCCAGTGGAGTGAACAATTTTGTTATTGGATAAATTCGTAAGTGCGGACACAAACCGATCTCCCTAGATCCACCTGGATCTAGAACAAAGCAAGACAGAATAATACTCTTTCCCTAGATTTTAACTATTGAATGTATTAGAAGGCAAGAACAAAGAACATACCTTATGATCACTTCCTTTGGTCTTTGTTGCTCCTGCTTCACTCTAGTGCTCTCGTACAGTCAAGACCAAAACAATACAAACCAACCGATGTGAAGAAAGCACAATCTATTCAACAATCAATCTATGTATATGATAAAGGAGTTATACAATAAAGTGGAAATAACTTTATGGGAAAGGGACATATTACTGTATCATATTAATGGAAAGTAAAGATTAAAACCTGAGCCTTGATGTTGCAAACTTCCTTTCAATGGCCCTTGGCTCCGACACACACACTTTCTCACTTGCATGAAGAAGATCAACCACCTTTGATAAACTTGTTGGAGTTTCCTAGTTGTTGTAGCTTCATTCCTTCACACAATCTTTCACCAATTCTCCAATGTCTTACTTAACCTTGTTTTCTTAACCTTTTCCATGAGAATTCACTCAATATATAGGAGAGAATGAATTGGTTACTTGGATAAGAATGATCCCAAAATATCAGAGAATCCAGTACTAGGGTAACCATTCGAATGCCATCTCATCCTTCTAGAAGATTCCCTTCTAGAAGCTTCGAGAATTCATCTTTTTCCCTTCTTTAGAAAGCGTTCGCACCCTAGCAGTTCAACACAGTGCGAACTTCTCGCACCCTGGCTTAATGCAGCCTGTGAGAATCATGTATTCTCGCAAGAAAATATACTAGCAACTTGCGAACAGTCCTTAAAAATGTGATTTCTGGAAAGAGATGAAGGTAACTTTTCTCAGGAAAAAGTTCTAATGAAGAGCCTGAATACACCATCATCAATACATCATCATGATGACCAAAATCATGGGTAACAATCTTACTAATCCTTCATATGTCAAGTATAAATGTTTGGCGATATGTTTGTAAAAATATTCAAATTTCTAAGTATTTATATAGTTTTTATAAAATTTTGGCGATTTTTAAGGTAAAATAATTTTATCCTATAGAATTTGGGCAAATCATTTTTAAAATAGTGAATCTCGTTTTTGGAAAAACCATGGAAAATTAGCCCATGAGCGAAATTTAGCCCCTAAAATCATCTCTGCCAAGGTGGTTATGGGAGATTGAAGGCACGGGTTGTAAGTGTCTAAACATTTTACTTTTTTTTTATCATCGTCACTAAATATGTAATTCATTGCAGCTAGTGACTAATGATTTTGATATTTCTCAATGCAGTGGGATATGTTCAACGACCAATCCATAGAAGAAGATCTAAAGGTTCGGTTCACGCAGGGTTTTTATGTCGTGGTGGCATGACGAAGAATCTTGGGGCAATCACCATGTGTCTCTCTAGAGGACATGGTAAATAAAATGAAATTAAAAACTTGTCGATTAGTTTTTACTCATTGATTACTTGTAATGTAAAATATATTTTTTATTCATTTAAAATGTAAAATAATGTGTGTCTTTTCCACATTCACAGGAGAGTAACAATGCTACCAATGCTCTTAATGTACCTGCTGAACCACATACCGACCCCCATATTGATTCAAGCGTTGTTGCCGAAGGACCATTACATAGTGGTATGCGTGCATTTTTAATGTTTTTTCCATTTTTCAATGAGTATTAATATTTAGGGTATATTCTGTACTAAATACTTATATTGTTTCATATGGCAGAGCGTGTAGATGCGCCCGATCGAGAGCAGAGATCAACAAGTGTAGAAAAAACAATGTGACCACCAGCTAATGTTTCTACTGCACCGACTAATCCAGGTATAAAACATTGTAATTAAATCTGTATTAATTAAATTTTCCTAGGAACAATGAATAACAATATCACTTGATTTTTTTTTGTTGTTGCAGCAGTGGATGCCCATGTGCATCCTCAACCTGCACGTCGAAATACTAGAAGTTCATCATGGCATGAGGTGTTGAGTACTGATGATGCAACACTTCAAGAAGGCCCAATAACTCTGGGGGATCAGTTAAATGATGATGATGACGACTTAATTTGTGCTTTCATGGCTACCAGGGAAGAAGAAGAAGAAGAAAAACAAATGATTAGACATTTTTTTTTTTTTAAGTAAGAGATTTTATATATAAAGAGCCTTCAAAATCTAGACCAGAGTTGCAAAATCTTGAAAACAACCGTGTTGTAGTTACCGAACTGCCCCAAGAATGGGGAAACTAGTTCATCCAGCCGGCTAAGTCTAGCATTTCATAGTCTAACAGTCTTAGATAAACAGAGCTAATCTGACTAGGCTACAACTAAGAAAATAAACTAGTGAAAAGAACAGATCCCCAGAGGGGTCAGACACTTGGCAAATAGCCTATCCAGGTGGATTGGTATGCTGCATCCCAAGGTTCCTCTTCGATGGGCGTCCCTTTCCCTTCCATTTGCATGTTAGCATCCATGTTACCCCCTTTCAGTTTGGTATCTGGCAGAGTGACTCCGGATGGATTGTGCGCGTGGACGCCCATAGCTATCGCAGCCTCTGTGTCTCCGTGCGTGGCCTGCACCAATTCGCCAGCTTCTGGTTGTTGCACCTGTACATTCCTATCAATGGGCTCTGCGTGGGGAAGCTCTGTTGTTACCGCTATTTCTGTAGTGGAATGGAAAGCCCCCTGGAAGGTGGAAAGGATCTGAAGGAGAGTCAAGGTTTTCCCATCCAAAAGCTGCAGTCGGAAATGAAGGTCCTCCAATCCTTACCGGAGCTCAAAAACCAGCCCATAGAGGATGGCCAGGCTGTCCTGCAGCTGCGAGTCGGGGATGGAGTTGGTGGAAGAGTGTAGCCTGTGCTGGGCATTTCGAAGAAATTGTGGCGCCTCCAAGGGTGGGCGGGAGGGGCAGGATACCGATGCAACAGAAGGCCCACTGGCGAGGGAATTTACAAGAGTTGCAGGAAATTGTGAGAGAGATCCCAACGAGTTGTCGGTGATGACCAAACCTTCAAATCGGGAGGTAGGCAGGCTGGAGGAGGCCAGAGGTTCTAGCTTGGGCTATGAGGAGTGTGTAGAGGGTGATCCAGGGGGAGAAACAGATACTCAAGGCCGAAGAGGATGCCATGGAGATCCTCTCCTTGGCCTCCTTCTTTGTCGTGACATTCTGAGCTCGCAGGGAAGGAAAAACTGAGAGGAGAGTCCCGGATGGACGTGGAGAGCCTGGAGAGGTCCGAAGGCAATGAGCACCATGAAGAATGGAAACCATAGTAAGACAGGGCTGGGTGGATGAGGGATAAGAGGGTCGAGACGCATGCGGGGGTTAATGTCGCCTGCAAACAGAGAATCCACGGAGGAGACAACAATGGGAGTCGAGCGCACCAACATTAATGGTGCAGCGGACATCGTAAAGGTGATTAAATGCATGAATTAGGCTATGGGTCTTGGCATGAGCTCAGCACATGGTCCCCTGTTGTGCTAGCCTGTACTCTCCTCCTCATCCCTCCATGTATCCCACACTAACACCCCATCTGGGGGTTTGTCCATTGCCATAGCCTTAAGAATGCATTGTTGGAGAATAGGGTGTGCAGGGTTGAGGGATGTTTTGCACAGGAGATCTAGTCCGTCCCAATTAGTCCCCAGATTAGCCAGTTCATCCATTACTTGGTTTGCCTTTCGCCTGATGTGTGTAGGTATAAAGGCCTGATTGGGTTGCAAAAGATCCGCTATAGTCTTTAGCCCATGTGAGAGTCTCCAACTGGGTGATATTCTTTCTGGGTTAGCTCCATTTAAGATTCTACTGAAGAGATTGATAATGATTTGGGAGTCGCCTTCTACAATCAGCTTGGTGAAGCTATTCTCAATGGCTAATTGCAGTCCTCTAGTGAGCCCCCAAAGTTCCGCTGCATTGTTCGTAGTGTGACCGAGGGAGCCTAGGTTAATGAGAAGGATGTGTCCATGCTGGTTGTGGAAGGCGACTCCCAAATCATTATCAATCTCTTCA
>JASDQU010439324.1:11170-21212 GCA_032191745.1 Picea mariana
ATCACGGGCTATGGGTCCAATGAGTGATTTGGTAAACCACGCAGCGAATAGTTGATCAGGAAGGGGAACTTTGATTAAGCGTCTCCTCCTCCTCCACTCATGGATGTGATCAGAAATATGAGTAGAAGAAGATTGTTTAAAATAACTCAAAATTTCGGTTCCTGTCTCATATCGAATTGACAACTGGTAATGCGTTAAGAAAGCCATGGCTAGGATATTAAAGTCATTAAAGAAACCTTGTGGTAACTCAATGTATCATTTGGCTGTCGAACTCATGAGAGTTCGTTGGAAAAGTCGTATCTTTTGGAGTCATCCATCAATGAGTTGGACAAACCACAAAGATGAAATGTCATGTCGTGATTATTTGGGTCTTCTCTTGATCGACTGTCAAACTTAGGAATGTCAGACAATAATTTGGATGGTATGACAGGCCAATAAGGAGAATGAAAAATAGGATCATTCAAAATCCTAGATAAATCCGGTAAATCCAAAGTGGCAAGAAAAGACAACTGTCTGTTCACTTGAAGAAACTGGTAGTTTTGAGGAGGTAGCCCCGTAGGTATACCAATAGGACCATAAGCAATATGTAGATAGTTAGACAGTCCTGACAAATTCGGTTGTGGAGGGTTTTGAGTAAAAAATCCACCAAGGTTTGGTTGATTAGGTATGTTCCCTTGGAAAGGAACATTGGACTGAAAATTTTGACCCAGGTAGGATTCATAGAACCTGGATACGGTTGATCGAGATTAGGGGGTACAAAAGCATTAACTTGAGGATGTTTCCCCCTATATGGTTGTTGATTCCCTTGGAAAGGAAGATTCCAAGGTTGAGATTGTAACACATGTATACTTTGTCCATAAATTGGGTTATGGCTTTCGACTTGAGGTNGAAACTGGTAGTTTTGAGGAGGTAGCCCCGTAGGTATACCAATAGGACCATAAGAAATATGTAGATAGTTAGACAGTCCTGACAAATTCGGTTGTGGAGGGTTTTGAGTAAAAAATCCACCAGGGTTTGGTTGATTAGGTATGTTCCCTTGGAAAGGAACATTGGACTGAAAATTTTGACCCAGGTAGGATTCATAGAACCTGGATACGGTTGATCGAGATTAGGGGGTACAAAAGCATTAACTTGAGGATGTTTCCCTCTATATGGTTGTTGATTCCCTTGGAAAGGAAGATTCCAAGGTTGAGATTGTAACACATGTATACTTTGTCCATAAATTGGGTTATGGCTTTCGACTTGAGGTTGCCCCTCAACTTGAGGTTGGCCTCCAACAGGAATCTGAAAACCAGAAGTGACAGAATGATTGGTGCCTCCAACTAGATTGGAGGCACTAGGGCCAAGACGATTAGATCCTTCAAACAAGGGTGGAGGAGGAACGTAAACCCCCTCGGAGAGAACCTGGGTAGGTGTAGAAACAAAATGACTAGCAACATTATACTTAGGAGGAACATAAAGTCTAGACCCTCCGGATGGATTCTGGGCAGGAATAGCAATGGAACTATTCAAAGCGTTATACCCAGGGGGAAGTGACAGATTTGGTCTAAGTGGAAGCGGCGTTGCAATAGGAGCTTGAGTGATAACCACATTTCCGGTAGAAACAATCGTAGCTTGTGGGACCATGGTAGAGTGGGCCATCTGGAGAGGAAGAATTGAGTGAGAACCAACCAACAATTGGTATGAAACTATGGCGACATTACTGGTTGTGCCAGTAAAATGATCTAGAAGAACCGTATAGGTAATAGACGTTTTAGGAATTTGCGATGACATAGGTTGATTAGAACTCGTTCCTAGTGTGCCAAAAATATCGTTTCCCGAAGAAAGGGCAGAACTAGGATTACAAATTCCAGCAGTGTGAGCTGGGGTTCTAAATGATTCACTTTGAAAAAGTGGATTGTCTACTCTAGATCCTGCCTTAGGTCCAGTAGGTACTTCAATATTCTCAACAACAACAATTTCTCCCGATGAGTTCATCCAGAGAAAATGTGCATCTTGTCTAATACTCAATACCGGATTTGGGGGAAGTCTGAATGCCTCTAAAGAATCCGAAACAATTCAGAATCCCTCTAAAGAGTGTGAACTTCCAACCTCAGAAGCTACTTCGTTATTGACTGCTCCCTCAGGAGAGCCCTCTGGTGAGTTAGGAAGAAAAGGGAGGTAACCTTCCAGATCTTCCAGGGGTAGCCCTTGCATCCTACGTGAACGACAAGGCTGATGTTGGCCGAACCAAATAAAGAAAGAAACAAATATATGACCAACAAGAGAAACCAACATCACTCACTAATAAAATCTAGAAATCAAACCAAACAAACAAACCTTCTTATTCCGAAGTCACTAGTTGGTGATGAAATCCAATGTCGTGAAATCAAGACAAGAAGGGGCTGGGATATAGCGGGTGGAAAAGTTACGTTGACGACCTGCTTAATGGACGTACACCTTGGTGCAAGCTCCCACACATAATCGTGGGTATACCCTCCAAGGAACCCGAGTGAGTTTGACCAACGCCAATTCCAGGTACCGTGAATACTTGGCCCTCCACAGTCACCTCGTGTAAAGACCCTAAAGAGATAGGCTACTAAGGTTACCAATTACGACAATGATGCCTGGGGAAACAATCAACATTCCGATCCACGTGCAAAGGCATGGTATCTAGCCCGAAATCAACTCAAGAAGCTCCCACACATAATTGTGGGTATACCCTCAAGTGACCTCCAATAATACGCACAATCTCTACACTAAGACCAACAAAGCAGGGTGAGTAACTCTGCCAGTCCTAATGCGACCTCATGATTAACCCTTGTGTTATAAGGGCTTTCTAGGACAAAATGTAGCAAGTGGATTTGAACCCTCCCTATCACAAGATACTATTGTGTGTTTTGATGCTTTGGAGAGTGTTCGTTACAACCTATTCCAAAGCGCTATTCTAGCTAATGTTGGTGAAGAGAATTCCTAGAAAATAAAAGTTGCTAATAAATTTTAAAATTACGCTTTATTTTAAAGGCTGTTGTTTACTCAAAAGGGAGACGTGAATAAAACTGATGATGTATGTGAACTTGACCCAATAAAATGCAAGAAGAGATGAATGTGCAATCTTTCAATTTGATGAACTCTAATTACAGTAGGGAGAAGGTATTTCTTTTGAAGTACAAAAGCTACGAAATATAATTTCTCAATTCTTGAATGAACAAAATCCCAAACAATCATGAACTACACAATTTTCCAATTTCTCTCTTAACAAGTATTTTGAATGCAATAATTTTCTTATGAAATATTACTAAAAAGAAGAAAAATGACTTTAGTGATTTCTTTCTCAAACAGATCAGAGATATAATTAAGAAAAATAAATCGTAATCCAAGAAAAAAAAAACATTCTCAACACAATTCCCAAATCAAACTCATAACGTAGACAAAAAATGAAAATGATAGGAAAGCCTTTTGTCAAATGCAAACAAAAATGTCTCTCAATCAACAAACAATCTGGAAAGCAAAATCAGTCCAAAACCTCAAATAAATCAAAGACACTTTGTCAAACAAGCACTCATATCAAGATCCAGAGATTATACCCTCGCGACAAGAATCAAAAGCAAAACTTGCAAAATTTACAAAGAAAGACTTTCAATCCCTGAAAACCAATCAAATGCAAGCTTTAAACTCATAAATCAATCAATCACTGGTATCAGAAGTTCATCCCAGGAAATTGAGGCAAAACTAGGTGAAAAAAGACATATTGGCTCACTCCAACAATTCCTACAGGAATCATCGCAGGCTGACGGTGGGGCACAATGTGACAAGCTAAGGTCGTCGCAGGCTGCCAATAGAGCACAATGCGATGTCGTCGCATTGGTTCGCATAAGCAGGGTGCGACGTCAGAGGGTCGTCGCAAGATGTCTATATAGTACAGTGCAACGATCTCTGTAACTAAGGAAAAAATGGAAGAAAGACAAAAAATCTAACTGAACTTTCAGACCCAGGGAGTCTAGATTGATCACCCACAGAGTCAGAGAATGAATTTAACCAAAAGAAGTCAGACTAAAAGCAAATAAGAAGCAAAAACCAAAATAAATTCATATCCCCAGTATGGTTGCCAATTTTGTTATCGGATTAATCGGTAAATGCGGACATAAACAGATCTCCCTAGATCCCACTGGAAACTAGAAAAAAACAGAACATAATGCACACTTCGCCTTAAACTTCATCATCATGTGAACTAGTTTAATGAGTTACAAGTGGCGTACCTTTTAAATGATGCTTGTCCTCGCTAGTGTCGTCTTCCTAGCTCCTTCCTTGTGTTTGCGAAATGGTAAGCCTGCCTAAGAATCACAAACCAACAACGAAGGAAAACAAAGATATATACATTCTAATGAAGTTTATGTATATGATCAAGGAATTATACAATAGAAGACAAGACACTTATATAGGGAAGAAATGCATTACTGTATTAGGTGAATAGAAAGTGGAGAATACATCCATGCCTTGATGTTGCAAGGTCCCCTTTTGATGGCTCTTTGCTCCAACACACACACCTTTGCTCCAATGCCTTGAATGAAGAAGATCCACAATCTGACTTGATGAACTAAAGTGAAGCTGTCAAGCATAATTTGAAGTAGAACTCTCCATACAATTCTTAGCCTATTCAATCTTAGCCTTTTCCATGAGAGCCCTCTTTATATAGTGTGAAAGAGAGATGGATGAGGAGATTATGATGATCCCACCAAATCAGAGAAGCGATTAAGATCCAAACCGATCAGAGGCCACCTCATCTTCTAGAAGACCCCCTTCTATAAAATTCATGAAATTTGACTTTTCCCAAGCTTTAAACATCGTCGCACCCTGTGTATATAACAACATGCGATGACGTCGCAGTACAGGAATAATGCAGAGTGCGACGATCAAGCATCGTCACACCCCATGGATAGAGCAGGGTGCGACGACCTTCCTTCATATGGTTTTTGGTAGAGGAAATCAAATCACTTTTCCCATGGAGAAAGTCTCTTTTAATATTTTTAGGGAACATGGACAGATGTCGTCAGGTGATCACTAAGGTGACCAAAATAATGTGTAACAATATCATATGATATGATTGTTGTGGAGACTGTATGTATCTAGATAATAGATGTATGCTACTGTGGTGGATGTGTTCCACTAGTAGTGACTGTGTGTCACTGGTTAGTAGTTGTGTGCTACTATTGTGTACCACTGGAAGTAGTTGTATACTACTATGGATAGACACAATTGTGTTCTATTGGATGGCATTGTAGAAGTTGTATGCTACTATTTGATTGCCATGGAGACTACCACTAGTGTTGGATATGTTTGCTAGCGAGATGGATAGTCAGTGTGTCGATGGACAAACATTATCTAGGAAGAGAATGGTCCTGGCAGAATGAATTGCTGGTGGACATACATTCTCCCTGTAGAGAATGGTCCAGGTTGACAGATTGCTGACGTATCATGGACTAATATTTTCCTAAGGTACAAATTGTGGCCCAATTAGGGAAATGGTTCAGGACCGATATTTTTCTGAGGCAAAGTTATTGGCCTGATCAGGATGAATAGTCAGCCCCTAAGGACATGATGTCCCAATTAGGGTGGTTGATATGGTACCAATATTTTCTAAGGAATATAGGTAGACATTGATCTCTATGGTACATATGACCCGATTAGAAAATAGTCTGAGACTGACATTTCTATAGGAATGGTCTTTGTAGCCCATAGGGTGGCTTTCAACATCTATTGGGACAACTATTCTTCTAGGATGCACGTCCAGATTAGAAGAATGGTCCTTGTATCACTCTCATGAGTAAGTTAATTTTTTAGCATCATGCTCGATTAATCATATGGAGTATGACCTCGAGAGATGATGCAGTTGATGCTATCAAATGATACTAATAGTGGTGATGGTGCTTGTGATGTGATCATGAGATAACCTGTGTGGCTAGGTTGTTGCTACTAGTTGAATAATTTGTTTGTGCTCAAGACCATTTCCTTTAATACCTCCCTAGCTAGGAGGGAGTGTTGATATTATGTTATCTGCGGGAGGTATTAACATCTTCATGTAACCTTTGACGAGTCTAGAATATTTCGAGAATCAAGAGAATCCCTAGAAGGTTAGGAAATAACCTTCTATATTAAATTATTATCCTCCAGAAGTAGAAGTCGATCCAGTCATATCACTTGGAGGACTATAAATAAGAGGGCGTTAGAGCTCATTTGTCACTCTCACACTCACAACCGCATAAGGACAAGTGGTGCGCATGATTGGAAGAGAGTTGCATTTGCTGCAGTAGTGACTTGGTCTTTTGGTTATGGTTTGGAATTTTTACCTTGGTTATGGTTTGGACTCTCTACTTGGTGCGCTAGCTTTGGAGAGAAGTACGTTACCTTGGTTGGCTATTGGTTCTAGGGTTTGCTTCCAGAATTATTCTATCTGTCAAGGTTAAGTTGCTCAGGGGTGGCTTCAGCCTATGGTTGGGTGACAATATTTCTATATTGTCTACGGTGAAACTGTTCGACAACACAGGTATTCCAATAGAGGACGAACACCTTCAGTAACCATTCACACAACCAGATCAAAGATCAACACACCGATGTTTTGACGTGGTAAAACCCCTACGGGGAAACATCCACGACCCTAGCCAACACAACCACTTGGAGTAGGTTATTAATGAAAAAGAAAAAGATTACATATAGATTTTACAAGAGAGTTTCTCACAATCGATCATCGGCAAATGAACCTACATGATCTTTAAATAGAGATCATGGAACAATAAAGTGTTAAGTCACAGATCAATGGCCGTTAAGATCGAGGAGAATATGAACCATCAGATCACTCTATGTCGGGAACATATCGTGACCGTCAAATTTCCTAACTATAAATGCATACCAATGCATACTAAAGAAACATACTAAGAAACACACTTATACCTAACTCCTAAGTGTCTAAATATCCTGACATCTCCCTTTAAGAAAAACTTTAGATAAGATTGAAGGATTTACAATATTGACACAATAGGAGAAGGAAGGAGGCATTAGAGCCTATCCCCCCTTAATGACAACTTATTGAACTCCTAACATAGATTGAAGTTTGGAAAACTTCGCTTCTGTAAGAGACTTTGTGAAAATGTCTGCAACTTGATCTTCTGTAGGGAAAAAGAGAACTTCAATAACGTGATCATGAATGAGCTTTATGATGAAGTGCATGTGTAGCTCGATGTGTTTGTTGCGCTGATGTTGCACTGGGTCTTTGGCGAGCTTGATGACACTCTGATTGTCGCACCAAAGGCTGGTCAGATGCTGCTACTGGAATCCAAACTCTGAAAGGATCTATCGAAGCCACAAGGCTTCCTGACTTGCATTTACCACTGCTCGCTACTCTGCTTCTGCCGAAGAAAGTGCAATAGCCTGCTGTTTCTCACAGGCCCAAGTGACAGGTCCTGAACCAAGGCTGAAAACATAACCTGCAGTAGACTTTCGATCATCAGGGTCGTCGACCCAATCTGAATTAGTGAAACCAACCAATAAAGGAGTCCCCCCTGAACTGTAATGTATCCCAAACTGAACTATACCACATACATAACGAAGTATCCTTTTAGCTTCTTTCCAATGAATTTCATGGGGTGTTTGCATATACCGGGAAACAAGACCAACATCAAAGGAAAGATCAGGACGTGTATGAGTCAAATATAAGAGGCTACCAACTCACTGACGGTACAGGGTGGCATCAACTTCGGGAGAGGTACAGGTGGCAGTAAGCTTGACTCCAGAATGGAAGGGAGAAGGGGATGGTTTACAATCGTCCACGTGAAAGCGACGAAGAAGGTCACAAGCATACTTAGACTCGGAAAGAAAAATTCTTTCATTGGTTTGCAAAACTTGGAGGCCAAGGAAATAGTGCAAAAAGCCTAACTCTGTCATTTCAAATTTCTTCTTGAGGATGGTTTTCGCATGCTTTAAAAGTTTTGAGTCACTACCAGTCAGGATAAGGTCATTAACATAAAGGACAAGGATTATGAGATGGCTTCCTAATTTCTTGGTATGGGCGTTAGGATCACAATGAAATCTAGAGAATCCAGTGTCAATAAGAAAGCTGTCCATTTTGGCATACCAAGCTCAGGGAGCTTTCTTAATACCATAAAGAGATTTCTTAAGGCGACAAACAAAGGCTAGAGTCATTCTTGACATAGCCATGAGGTTGTTCCATGTAGATTTATTCTTGCAAATCTCCATGCAAGAAGGTGGATTTAACATCCATCTGATGGACCTCCCATTTATGTGAGAAAACAAGGGCAAGAACAAGACAGTTGGAATTCATTTTGGCTATAGAGGAAAATGTGTCATTATAGTCAATTCCTTCAATTTGGGAAAATCCTTTGGCAACTAATCGAGCCTTGTGTCTCTAAACACTTCCATCTGATGCATACTTAGTTCCGTAGACCCATTTACATCTAACAAGTTTTCTTCCTTTTAGAAGAGGTACAAGATCCCAAGTATCGTTTGCCATTAAAGAACAATATTTTCATTCATTGTTTTATCCCAATCTGGATGACCCGAAGCTTCTGCAAATGTCTATAGATCATGAGTCTCTGAAACTTGAGCCATAAGAGAAGAGGCTCGCTGGAACTGTGAATGTGTCCGACGTTGATCTGGAGGATCCCCGACAAGATCACCAACTGCTTCTCGTGTTGAATGTACCCATCTAGGAAGCAGTGGATCTGGTGCTGGTTTAGGTTCAAAGGAATTATCTGGAGGAAGGTGAGTAGGCAGAGGTGGATTTTCATCTTCACTGTCATCATCTGAATAAGAAACCAGAACAGGAACAGAAGAAGGAAAAAATGTTGAAGATGGCTCGCAGGCCGAAGAAGACACACACGTAGAAGATGGCGCGCAGGCCGAAGAAGACACAATCGTCGAATTAGGCCTGCAGGCCAAGAGATTTTCATCAAATTTAACATCTCTTCTAATAACAATTTCATTACAATGTGGTTGAAGAAGTCTATAACCGTTGACATCTTCAAAATAACCAACAAATATACACTTCTCACTTTTAGGCTGCAATGCTTTCCTTTTCTCATCAGGAATGTGAGCCCATGCTATACTGCCAAATACACAGAAGTCACTTACATATGGTTTAATTTTAGTCCAAGCTTCTTCCGGTGTTATACTTTTAGGAGCCTTTGTGGGAGTGCGATTTACTATGTAATTTGCACAGTTGATGGCTTTCGCCCAATACTTTAGATTTAATCCCTTAGATTGGATCATACAATTAACCATTTCTTTTAATGTGCGGTTCTTTCTCTCAACAACACCATTTTGTTGTGGTGTATATGGAACAATGTGTCGCATTTGGATGCTCTGTGTAGTGCAATAACTTGTAAAATTATTATTCACAGATTCACCTCCATTATATGTTCTTAACCTTTGAATTTGATGTCCAAATTGCTTTTCTACAAGGGCCTTGTAGGCCAAAAACTTGTCAAAAACTTCTCTCTTAAGTTTTAAGAAGTAAACCCAAGTACATTTGGAAAATTCATCAAGGAAAGTTAATAAATACTTGCTCCCAGAAAAAGAAGGATAAGAAAGTGGACCACACAAATCACTATGAACAAGCTGCAAAGGGCTTGAGACATGTTTGTCAAAACTGTCCTGATGATGTTTTCTGAGAAAAAAATCGACACAAACACCATCTCTGCATGAAACAAGAGGAAGACCGGACACCATATGTTGATTACATAGTTGCTGCAATGAGCGATAGTTTAGATGACCAAACCGCTCATGCCAAAGTTTGCTCAAGTCATCGCTATAAGCAACAAACACTGATGAAAAAGATGATGACCCAAAGTTGTTAAACTTGTACAACCTATAATATCATCAACAATTCCAGTTGCAAGAACATGCTTAGGATCTTTTAGATCCTTGATTACAACTTGGTGAGGTGAAAACTCTACGGTTTTACCTTCACTTGAATGAGTGATTTGATATACTAATAGAAGGTTACAAGAAAGACTTGGAGCACATAATACATCATTGAAATGATCATTTT
>JASDQU010439324.1:22719-33745 GCA_032191745.1 Picea mariana
ATTTACTTTATGAAAGAAAATCTGTATGCAAAATAAACAACTCTAAAATAAAATATTAAATATACTTATAGTGATTTACTTTTATACTTGAAGTGAAATACACTTTACGATTGAGCATGAACTTTTTCAAAAAAAGTAACAAAAGAAGAGACTTGAACTCAAGACCTCTTACTTATTAAAGAAACTTTTAACCAAATAGTCTAGCAAAACATATTGTATTGTTTAGAAAGAGTATTGTTGTTGTTGTGGAAGACGCCCTTGGTGAGCGTGCTAAAAAACTCTTTTCACACAAGAATTTTTTTTTGCTTCTTGATGACAACAAGGGTTAGATCTCGGTTAGCTTACCTGGAAAATGTATCGTTTCCTATCTGTTTCTGATTTTCCGAGATCGCACAGGGCGCGGGGAAAAGAGTATACACAGATCTAAAAGAGTAGCAACCTGGAAACAAATAATATAAAACCAAAATAATACTCCACAAACATTTTAAAATGGCGTATTCAGGGTTTATACCTCCGAATCTGACTGAAATGGTMGTATCTTGGGCAAACAAAAACCTTTTCGAGTGAAACGAAAAGTGTTCCTGATTGAAACGAGCGCTCCACACACAATAGAACAGTCATCTCRGTCTAGAAATGTACGGAAATGACAAAAAATGGAGATGAGACAACTCGTCTTCATGATCTTGATCTACAATAGGAGCGGGTCTTCAACCTGACTTTGATACCATGTTCGAAAACACAGGTATTCCAACAGAGGACGAACACCTTCAATAACCACTCACACAACCAGATCAAAGATCAACACACTGATTTTTTGACGTGGTAAAACCCCTACGGGGAAACATCCAAGGCCCCAACCAACACGACCACTTGGAGCAGTTTATTAATGCAAAAGAAAAAGATTACAAAGATATCTTACAAGAGAGTTTATCACAATCGATCATCAACAAATGACCCTCCATGCTCTTTAAATAAAGATTATGGACCAATCGAGTGTTAAGCCACAGATCAATGGCCGTTAGGATTGAAGAGAATATGAATCGTCGGATCACTCTATGTCGGGAACATATCGTGACCATCGGATTTCCTAACTACAAATGCATACTAATGCATACTAAAGAAACACACTAAGAAACACACTTTTACCTAACGACACATTAGACCAAGTAGATCTTAACTAACTCCTAAGTGTTTAAATATCCTAACAAAAACAAACACACCTATTATTCTAACACTACTCAAGATCATGCCCATGCTATTCATCTACGACCAAGAAGTGTACATCCAATCTTCCATGTTTCTCACTTAAATAAGATAATCAATGACAAGATCCTAGTGAAAACTATTTTATTATAGATTAATGGAGAAGGGAAAATCATACTAGAACTAGAAACAATCCTTGAAACAGGGATTAAGAACCTGCGAAATCGAGCAATCATGAGTATCTTGTCAAATGGAAGAACCTACAAGTCGGATAGGCGACATGGGAAGATGATTTCTTCATGCAGACACACTCGCGATTGTCAAGTGTTGAGGAAAACACTTGTTTGAAGGGGAGGGGCATGTTAATCCACAGAAAAATCACCATTCAAATTGCCATATTAAACATAAAACCCCTTATAAAGCCTTAGATATTGAGTTATTACATTTCTATTGTTATATTCATAGGTCGGCTAGAACCTTTCATTGTACCCTTTCATTACAATTGCACCATTTTTCTTATATATATATACCAAGGAGACCTAGTCTTAGGATCATCACATTTCATATGATATTGTATTCTGAATTAGATATATTGTAAAATGAGGTTTCCCCCTCAAAGTGGACTGTATTTATTGAATTCTTATCATTTTTGAGGTGTTGGATCATAACATGTTCACTCACACTTTGGTTTCTCATTCCCTTAATGACTAACTCAAAGTCCCCAATGACAATGATTTTAGGTGTTTGCTCCACGTTTATAAGTTTTAGACCCATGTAGACAACCATAGGCTCTACTTGATTATTTGTGGAATGACCTAGTCCCCATGCAAAGGATACTTTCTCTGTTCCATTGGGATTGTAGATGACCCCCCATGTGCTTTCCACCCCTGGATTGCTTTTCGATGCCCCATCAGAAAAGAGTATGGATTTTCTTTGCGTTTGCCACCATTTCACAAAGTTAGCTTCTTCCAACCTTAATTTCCAATGGTTTTATACAAAGGTGGCTTTAGAAGATTTTGAGGAATGACTTGTCTCAAGTTAAGGATGTTGCTAACCCATGATCACTCTGTCTGATGCATATGTTTCATTGCCTTCGATTTAAACCCCTTGGTATGTATGACTTCAGATATCAAACTGCAAGCTCGAGAAAGAACTATGGAGTGAGGTTGAAAATTGTCTTGGAAAATCGCTTTATTCATAGCTAACCATATTTCCCAGCAAATAAATTTTGGGCAGAACTCTCCAAATTATTTTTAGGATTGGTTTACGTTGAAAGTTCCCTGAGTACCTTTGTTTCCAAATCACAAACATCTCATTCCAATTAGATGGAAGAGTGAACCTGTCTAACAATCCATTGTGCAAATGCTCCCACACTTGTATGGAGAAAGTACAATCAAAGATGCATGGATTCATTGTCTTCTTTGCAAAGCACACATCTAGATGGCCTTGCAATTCCACATTTTTGAATATTTTTTGTAGTTAATAGTTTCTGATGAGCCATCACCCAACATAAGGAATTAATTTTGGGTAAGGAGTCTCCTTGCCACACATGTAGCCATAACTTAGATCTCCAAGGGCTAGGAATGTCTGAAAGTTTATGATAACCTTCCTTTGACTGAGTAACACTTTGAACCTCATCTTTTCTCATCGAGCCTGAGAGGATCAATTGGTGTGCAACCAACAAGATGAGGAAGTATGAGGCCTATCCTCCACAAACACCTCCAACAACAGGTTAATGTCCATGTTCTGTTCTTGAGTAGTTTCATATCACTGAGGGTTGTCATTCAGGACAATGGGATTTTCTTGAGTGCCTTTCGAGCCTGAGGATCTCTCCTGTTGCTTGGAAGTGTCTGCCTCCTCTTTAACTCGTGAGACATAAATGCTAATTCTGAAGACCACTTTGCACATGGCATTGAACTTTACCTAAAAAATCTTGTTTGTATGGAGGATGGTGCTCCTCCCTTGTGTTACCTAAAGCTTGGGCAATTAGAGTTTTAACCAGCCAATAAGTGTCAACCAACTTAAAGAACTTGGTGGTCCTAGTCCTTGAATAAACATGGTCTTTCACCTAGCCCCCCTACTTCTCGCATGATCTAATATTCCAAGAGAGTTTGTTTTTTAGCTCTGACAACCTTCTCTATCTCCTTGACCTCTTTCTTAGCATATGATGAGACTTTCCTCTTGAAAAGTTTGTCAACTTCCCAGGCGTCTTTAGTTGCTCTAGATGAAAGAAACATATCTCTTGAATTTGAGGTTTGCCTAAACATAGTCCATGCCTTTCTTTTATGAGCACCCCCACTCTTGTTAGAGTTGCGAACCATATTATCTTTAGAAAACACCCTCTCGAGATAACAAGAAGATGACAAAGATAGCGCCATGAAATAGAGGAAGAAATAAACGAGGCATGAGGCAAAGGAAGAAAGAACCAGGGCCCTTGACTTGATCAACATAGTTGAAACATAGTCTAGAGGAGGGCCAACCCTCGCTCTCCAAACCAAGACAATACCCCTGCAAAAAAACCACTAGAGCCAAAGAATGAGTGTCCAATACTTGGACCCATGACAAGAAAAGGCCTTGAAGCAACCACCTTTCCCATCCCCAATCTCCCCAATCACACATCAACCGACAAGACCAAACCATTKCTTCATTCATGTGATCACATGAGAGAATTCTTCGCCCAATTACAATCATCATCACTCTAGAAACTTCTTGGTTCTTCCACTTCGAATTATCATCCTCCCTTATACTGTACCATCTCAGGAGGCCTATGCCAAACACAGACCCATCGGTCGCTTTGCTATACCCTTTCCCTTGCATTCACCAGAATCATCATATTAGCATTTCGCTGGAGGAAGATTGTACTCCCCCATACTTCCTCACTCCCTCCCATGGCCGACAACAATAATATCACACTACTCATCCCTTAATGTGCTATAAGTGCATGTCGAAGCGACGATTGAATGACATGTTCGAACCCCACTTGTTAACACCCCATTTGGGTGTTACATTCATTATTATTAAATTGTTACTTTCAAACGAATAAAGTTTGACATTTAGCTCTTTATTCTAACTAAGGATTCCTTTCATGATTAGAAATTGTATTTGAAAGTGTTTTGAAAGTACAAGTACTCATCATTGAAGGAATCCTTAGTTAGAATAAAGAGCTAAATGTCAAACTTTATTCGTTTGAAAGTAACAATTTGACTCAAACGAATAAAGTTTGACATTTTGCTCTTTATTCTAACTAAAAATTCCTTCCATGATTAGAAATTGTATTTGAAAATGTCTTTATTCTAACTACGAATTCCTTCATGATTATAAATTGTATTTGAAAGTGTCTTTATTCTAACTAAGAATTCTAAGAATTCCTTCCATGATTAGAAATTGTATTTGAAAGTGTTTTGAAAGTACTCATCATTGAAGGAATTCTTAGTTAGAATAAAGAGCTAAATGTCAAACTTTATTCGTTTGAAATTAACAATTTAATAATAGTGAATGGAACACCCAAATGGGGTGTTATACACACATAGAAGAACTCTTTAAACATTACATTATACTACCTACCTACACTTCACAATAATGTAGTGCGATTTTCATATTGTAATGTCATGTGTAATATTCATAAGTAACCCAAAACAATGTATTTTAAGGGTGTGATTTCAAGTTTGATTCCACTGTATGATATTTAATAATAAATGAACCTATGTGAAATATGCATGTGTTTGCAGTTTGATGTCATTGTGTGATATTTATAACTAAATCAAACAATTGTTAATTGTGAGCGCGATTGCAAGCTTGATATCATTGTGTGATATTTATAAATAAAAAAAATAAAAAAAATTGTTCATTATGCATGCAATTTCAAGGGAGAAACTGGGGCCTCAAGACATACATATGAAAACAATAGAGTCACTTCTAATATTGATATAGGGATCAATTTATGACTTTAAAATGATTTACACATTACATATATTAATAGTAACAAATTCTAACACTAATATATCGTATCAATTCCAATAAATTGTTTCAATTAACATTGTTAATGAAATTGTTTCACTTATCAGTGTATAACATCAATTCGCAAACATAATCGTTTCAATTAAAAATATACAGGATCAATGCAAAACAAAATCGTTTCACTTAATAGTTCAACTATTAGTGAAAATATGTTACACATAACTCAATAGAAATATAAATGTTAGTGCAACGTATTACATAGAACTCAATAAAAGCATAATTGTTAGTGAAACGTATTGCACAAATTTCAATGTAAGTGATGTGATTTTCAATCATAAATATGTAAGTTATAATTAATATAATGAGTGGGCTTAATGGTTAAGAACATGTGTTTCTTCTTAAGAGGTTACAAGTTCAAATCCAGAAGGAGGTAGGGTATGTATACCTCTGTAGACTTTATCAGTAAAATCGAATAAATTATTATTATTAATATGCTGAAAATTTCTATTTTTGTGTCATATAATATTTTATTATGATTTCATATATAACAATAAAACAATGGTTTCAACACTCAATTGTATAGTATCGACTCTAAAAGAATCATTTTCAATTGACAATGTAACTAATAGAGCCATCTCAATATATGGTACAAAAACCAATAAAATGTTTTTGACTAACATATATAAATATTTGAATCAATACAATATGTCATGGATTTACAGGTTATGGAAATAAGTCCATTCGACCGTTATAAATTCCATACAAATTTTATTTTGAGAACCATGCAATGTACCGAGAATTTACAGAATTAAGAAATGAGTTCATTGGAATCATTCCCGTTTCATATTATATTTTTTTGGTTTTTATTTCACTAAACAATAAAATACACGTGATTGCACATTTAGTTGATTAAAATTTTTTTGTATATACAATTTCTCAAAAGAAACAAATAATATTAACCATCTGAATAGTAATATATATAGTCATGAATTTTTGATAATGAACTACAACACTGTGTCCTCATTCAATAGATAACAAATATTTTATAGAAAAATAAATTCTTCAAGAATTGTTGTAGAATGTTTTTTGTCTTGTTGATATTTGAATGCTGAGTTTGATTTCCACTTGTGTCTACTTTGGTGATCTTTGGAGAGTCCAATAGTTGGCCACCTTACTGTTAGGAACCAAATATAAAAATAGCTAGGTCTAATAATTCCAACCTCTAGCATTTCTTCAACCCTACGCTCAATTTCACTCTTCTGAGCATAAGAGTATCTGTAAGGCTTGATGTTAGGAGGAACACTCCCAAGAATTAGGTGAATAGCATGATCATGATCGCGAGTGGGTGGAAGACCTCTGAGAATATATTCAAATACTTTGGAATGCTTACCAATGATCCCTTGGAGATCTAGGGGAATAGATGGCTTAGATGTTTGAACATCTAGTGAGCATAGTTGTACAATTACACCATGATGCCCTTTTTTCAATAATTTTGTCATACCATTGGATCTTATCACCTTACTGGGCTACCTTTTGATACCCCATAACTGAATCTCCTTTCCTTCCAATGAAAATTTCATGAAAAGTTCTTGAAAATTAAAAGTCATTGTAACCATTGGACTCCTAGTACGACATCAACACCACCCATGGGTATAGCAATCATTGGACTATTCATTACATATTCCCCCATAGTAAGATTGATCTTATGGAATTTTCCTGAGCAATTGATAGTTCCTTCATTTGCAATCATTACTTGAAACTCTGACGCTAGATATATAAAGCAATTGAGAGCTTTGGCTAATTTATAGTGAATAAAATTATGAGTACTACCAGAATCAATTATGACTATTACCTTTTTCTTTTTGATATATCCTTCGATCTTGAGGGTTTGATGAGTGCTAATTCCAGCCAATGCATTACATGATATGGTGGAAGTCAACTCTTCAGAAGAAATCTCTTTTACATTTTCATCTTGAGATGGTTCTTGTTCTTGTTCCTGTTCCTGTTCTTGTTCATAATCTATGTAGAGTAATTTCTTCTCACCACACTTATGTCCCTTACTGTACTTGCTGTCACTATTAAAACATAAACCTTTTGCTTTTCTTTCCTCCAATTGTTGAGGTATAAACCTTGTAGGTTGTGGTGGTTTAGAAGAAGGAACATTATTCTCTCGATAGATGTTAGGAGTGGTCCTTCTAGTATCCATAGCCATATTTTTACTTTCAACATTTCTCGCCACCCTGAATGCATTTTCCAATGATTTGGGTTCCCAAAGGCAAACCTCATGTTGAATGTTATCCTTTAAAGTTCCTATGAATACATTAATCATGTGCTCATTTGGAATATCCGTTACCTTTATATTCAATCTTTGGAAGTTCTCAATGTGCTCCACAACTGAACCCTTTTGCTTGAGATTTATCAATTGGATGAAGAATGTATTGCTCCTTGTATCCTCATAGTGTGCTATCATTTATTTTGTGAAAATTTTCCATGTGACAAGTGATTTGTAAGAACAAATCCATCAATATCACACAAATTGATTGGGTTCTAAATATAAAGACGCAATTCATACCTTTTTGTGTGTGGGGAACATCATGTAGATCAAAGAAATGCTCCATCTGGAGTATCCATGCGATTGAATCCTTGCCATCAAACTTCCTCATATTGATCTTAGGAAAGTTGTTGGTCTTCAACCCAAAGTTGGAGTTTCTCCAGTCTTGATTCATCTTCCTTTTTCCCTCATCATGAATTTCTTGGGATACATTGTCACTTTCAGGTGGCCTCTCTATTAGCAACCTTTTCAATCATTCCATGATCTCCCCTTTTAAAACATCCATTTTAGTATCCATTATCGCTTCTAGCTTAGCTTCAGTTAAATCCATCATCCCTTGTAGTTTGTCTTTTGTTACTGCCTTCTTTTGTAAATCATTTATATCTCTACACATTTCTTCACCTCCATCAAGAGTCCAAGTAGGGATGTCTGAAGGATTATTTGGTGTAGAAGTTCCCTTTTTTGGTGGCATGTTGTCCAAGTATCACTACAAGGTAGGAATTCCTGATTGGCTTAGGTAGAGGTCCTCACAGACGAGAGTGTCAGGTGCTATAACTCTCTGATATAAGTGTGGGGCCCAACCATAGTACTCGATTCAATATCTCAGGGTACTAACTAAGGAGGCTTGACCATGCCCTTAGCCGTATTATCCGACTACCCATGTACTAGAGAGTGATCTCTCCGAGTGTTGTTCTTGGTGTACTATAGCAACAAGATGACCAAAAAGTTTACTCGGTAAATATCAAGATTCTATGGGGTMTCCTGATATATGATAGGTACGTGGGAGATAAAATTTGTAGTAGTGCTATCTAATGCGCAACTGTTCAAAAGGGGCCTTCTGATATACTCTAGGTACGTGGAAGAACCACACAGTCCCCGGGTTGTAGCGCTGACCAGTAATGACAACTCCTACGTTTAGAGACGTCRGAACACATCTGTACCTAAAAAAAACCCTAAGTTTATCTCAAATTTATGTGATACTCATTTTATCCCACTTTATTTTAGTTTTTGAATCACCCCAATTAGATCTTCTAGTAAAAAAAATATGCAAATTTCTAAACAAAAACACACCTTTTAAACCCTAATTTGGAGGTTGTTCTACTAGCTGACCTTTCTTCTGTTGTATCTTTACAATTTCGGTTCTTCTGGGTCTTAAATTTCGTTATGTAGTTCTCTGATATGTCCTCTCTGCAATGCTACATGTCTGATCAAAATTGGATGTGCCAAGTGGAAGTTATGATGATTTCCCCACGCCTTGCTAATTTTTGGCCTTTCCGAGAGAGCATACTTGTAAAACGTGCCAAGCGTACAATATATGATATCTTCTTCTAAAACGTGCACCCAAAATACTACAAACTATCCACTATCCAATGCAACTGGTCTCACTTAATTTGGATACTCACTGAATAAGATATCATTGTTTTCCCTGGAACACCTATTTGAGACTAGTTAATAGGACTAGTCAACTACCCTATCTTACACATGGTGTATCTCCAAAATTAGGATGACCCAGAAGTTGGAATTTTTACCACATATACCTTGATAATTCCTTTGAATATCCTCCAAGTTTCACAGTTTGAAGCATCACATAAAAAATATTATAGATAAAATTATGCAATGTCTAAATTCAGGATGATTCAGGAACTCGATCTTCCACAGGCTATATCTCTGAAAGTACAAAGCTCCAAAAGCTGATATTTTAACCGCAAGTACTTTAATCCATCTACTAAGTATCCCCTAAGGATTTCCTTATGAAACGTCCCAGAAAAATAGTTATAGCAAAAATTCCAAGGTGTCTCAGATGTAGTAGCGAAACCCCAAGACCTTGAGCTCTGAATACCTAATATTATGAACCAAATATAAAATTAGCATAAAAACCTTAGAATAAGTACTCAACGCCAACAAAGAGAGAAATCCAGATAATAAGCCTCTTCGAGGGGGCAACCTCCTTATACATCATATGAATTCACAAATACAAAATGATTCCAAATGAAATGGTCTCCTTGGTATATATAAGAGACTAGGAGGTACAATTACAACTAATGGACCCAAACAGACATAAGTAAAATAATAATACTAATGTAATATGCCCCAATTAAGGGTAAAATGCCACTATTTAGGGCTTAACACTTAACAACTCCAATATGTACTCTCCTTCTATTGGAAATATTGTTGTTATTGATGTCAAAGATAGGGGGAGACTACAAATGTCCAAGATAAATATTACAAGCCTACAAATGTCCAAGGTGAAGATTGCAACATGGATATTTTTGAAAGTATTACTTTTGGATTTTTGATGATTAGTTTGGATACCTTATCTTTGAAGATATTTTTACCCTACATACCTAGCTCAAATTGGAGCACACATTATATGGTTGGAAAACTTATCCTAAGACCTTTAGAATGGTATATGGAATTCCTTCTAAATCCCTAGGAACAAGAAGATATGAATTTTCCATCCGACAACCTAGCCAGAAAATTAAGGTCGACTTAGCTAGTTTTATAGGTCGGCCCTGAAAGTGGGGACAAAATTACTATAAATACATGATAGATTTTCGCATTTGTAGTGCAACCAAGTAATAGATCAAGTCTGAGGTGCGCATAAGTGATACGAGGTGCGCTAAAGGCGCTAAGGTGTCTTTTTGGGCTCTAAAGGTGTGCAAGATAGGTCTAAGAGATTTTATTGATATTTTTCTTGTTCTCAAGGTGCGCTATGAAGGACTGAAGGCATGCGATGTTGTCATGTGCACTGTTTTGAGTTTGTGATGTTTCCATCAATGATTGCGTTCCATGAATGATGCCATGAGGCTTGCTAGGGTTTGAAGGATTGTATGTGGAATGAAACATGTGGGTGAAGTCAGAAGTACTCTGCGTTTGAAGATTTTTCATTGGCGTCTACACATATCTTATTGAGTTGGTGCTCAATTGAGAAGATTTGTGTCTCTAGTAGGTTGGTGCCTACATCTTTTTGAGTTGGTGCTCAATTGAGGAGATTGGTGTCTCCAGTAGGTTGGTGCCTACATCTTGCTGAGCTGGTGCTCAGTGAAGGAGTTTGGTGTCTCCAGTAGGTTGGTGCCTACACACATTTATAAAGATAAATTTATGGTTTTCTCCCAATTGGGTTTCCATGTTAAACTCTGTGCATTATGATTTGAATTTATATGTGGTTATTATTTCTTAGCTAATGAATGATTGATGAATGGTTAAATACAATAAAATGTATGCCCCCTCTCAATATAAGCATAAGTTCAACAATTTTTTTCATAGTAGGTCCCTTTAGAAACAATTTAACCACTGGAAGGAATATCTTGAACA
>JASDQU010439324.1:33765-45887 GCA_032191745.1 Picea mariana
CTACAAATGTCCAAGATAAATATTACAAGCCTACAAATGTCCAAGGTGAAGATTGCAACATGGATATTTTTGAAAGTATTACTTTTGGATTTTTGATGATTAGTTTGGATACCTTATCTTTGAAGATATTTTTACCCTACATACCTAGCTCAAATTGGAGCACACATTATATGGTTGGAAAACTTATCCTAAGACCTTTAGAATGGTATATGGAATTCCTTCTAAATCCCTAGGAACAAGAAGATATGAATTTTCCATCCGACAACCTAGCCAGAAAATTAAGGTCGACTTAGCTAGTTTTATAGGTCGGCCCTGAAAGTGGGGACAAAATTACTATAAATACATGATAGATTTTCGCATTTGTAGTGCAACCAAGTAATAGATCAAGTCTGAGGTGCGCATAAGTGATACGAGGTGCGCTAAAGGCGCTAAGGTGTCTTTTTGGGCTCTAAAGGTGTGCAAGATAGGTCTAAGAGATTTTATTGATATTTTTCTTGTTCTCAAGGTGCGCTATGAAGGACTGAAGGCATGCGATGTTGTCATGTGCACTGTTTTGAGTTTGTGATGTTTCCATCAATGATTGCGTTCCATGAATGATGCCATGAGGCTTGCTAGGGTTTGAAGGATTGTATGTGGAATGAAACATGTGGGTGAAGTCAGAAGTACTCTGCGTTTGAAGATTTTTCATTGGCGTCTACACATATCTTATTGAGTTGGTGCTCAATTGAGAAGATTTGTGTCTCTAGTAGGTTGGTGCCTACATCTTTTTGAGTTGGTGCTCAATTGAGGAGATTGGTGTCTCCAGTAGGTTGGTGCCTACATCTTGCTGAGCTGGTGCTCAGTGAAGGAGTTTGGTGTCTCCAGTAGGTTGGTGCCTACACACATTTATAAAGATAAATTTATGGTTTTCTCCCAATTGGGTTTCCATGTTAAACTCTGTGCATTATGATTTGAATTTATATGTGGTTATTATTTCTTAGCTAATGAATGATTGATGAATGGTTAAATACAATAAAATGTATGCCCCCTCTCAATATAAGCATAAGTTCAACAATTTTTTTCATAGTAGGTCCCTTTAGAAACAATTTAACCACTGGAAGGAATATCTTGAACACATATGGATTGTAAGGAAGATCTCCTTACAAATAGAGCTCCTTTGTTCGATGGAACAAATTATGCTACATGGAGTATAAGAATGATGATATATTTGCAGACCCTTGGGTTTGGTATTTAGGAATTAATCACAACAGGTTATACAGATAAAGTTGGGAATGAGTCAAGTGAAAACAATGAAAAAACAATATAGGTCATCTTGAGTGGTCTACCAGATTCTGATATTGTCAAGGTAATGACGTGTACATCAACTAAATAGATTTTGGACAAGCTACACAAAATTTATGAAGAGAGATCTGATGATTATTCATGTTGTGAGTTAGAGACAAAAGAAGTACAAGTTGTGAGAAAGCTAAAAGGAGGATCTAAAAATTCAAAGAAAGGGAAGATAGTGATGATAAAGAAGAATCTCTCTCCATAACCATGGAAGAAAAACCCACTGATGTAGAAAATGAAGATAATCGAAAAGAAAAGCTAGATTCAGAAGAAGACATTGACGAGGAAGTGAATCTTGAATCATAACTCGTTAGTGCCTTAGAAGAAATAGATAGACTCAGGGAAGATAATCTAAATAAGAAGAAGCAATTGCAGAAACATGAAAAGAAGGATCATGATGTTGAAGAAACAAAGAAAAATATTATTATTCTGAAGACTCAACTAGAAAAGGAAAAGATGATAGAAAAAGTGGTGAGAAGGAAACTGAAAGAAAATGAATAAAATTGCGAGAAGCTAGAAGCTAAAATAGTTTTCTTAAGAAAGGAACTAGAGAAAACAATTGATTAGTTGAATAGAAGATTGAAGTTTGAAAAGAGTACTGAAATCTTAGACAATATTCTTAGTTTCCAAAGGTCACCATTCATCAATATAGGTCTCAACTATCACGATAAACAAAATACCACCAAGGGAGATGCAAGCATTAAATTCACAAAGCCATCAGAAAAAGAAAATAAAGAAAAGACTGAAAGCTATGCTAATATTCTCAAAGGCTCCACCAACAATGAAAACAACACCAGGAAATGAAATTATGACCAACATAAACTCGATTCTTCTCACAAGAACAACAAGAATGAGTTCAGAAGATTTGTTCCACCACGAAGACCTTTCATAAATAGATAGCAAAATCTCTTTCTTGGCTATTGTTTTTCTTGCAATAATTTTTGTCATAAAGTGATATATTGTGGAGATTATGCAAGAAGTGATCATGTTAGAGATAGAAATAGAGGTTCCTACAAAACCTCAAAGGATGATTATGTGAACAACAAAACCATAAGTTCTCATGGGTTTTCTAACAAAAACTACAATTCATTTGCTCCTCTACTTGATATTGAATGTTACAAGTGCAATAACTATGGACACATAGCACGTGGCTGTAGAAACAACATAATAAAGTCTCTTAAACAAAACAAGGAAGAATATGCTCTTACCAAACATAGAGAATAATACACTAGGGTGTGGAAAATGAAGCAAAAAGAATTGAAGAAGGAAGAATGTGGACTTGCACTTTATGCTCAAAATGAAGGGAACCGATGGTACATTGACAGTGGATGTTCAAAACACATGATAGGGGATCAGAACAAGTTTCTCACCTTGAAGGAAGAAAAATGAGGCAATGTTACCTTTGGAGATAAGGCTTCTGCAAGAATAGCTGGCAAAGGTATTGTTAGTGTTGATGATGGAAAAACTAAGACACATAATGTCTTGTATGTTGAATGGTTAAAGTATAATATTCTAAGTGACAACCAAATGTGTGATCAAGGTTACAAACTCATATTTCATTCTAAAGGGTGTGAGATAAGGAAAGCAACTTCAGGAAGATTAGTGTCAAATACAAATAGAACCTCAAGAGATGTATACATACTCGATAAAGTCAACTGAGAAAAATGTTGTATGAGGCTGATATCTCTCTCATATTGTCAGTAAAGGGAAGAAAAATCTCAGGGGAGCAACCCTTTGCCATTGATGTCAAAGGGGGAGATTGTTGGAAATATTGTTGTCATTGATGTTAAAGACTGGGGGAGCCTACAGATGTTCAAGATAAATATTGCAAGCCTACAAATGTCCAAGATAAATATTGCAAGATGGAGATTTTTGAAAGTATTACTTTTGGATTTTTGATGATCAATTTGAATACCCTATATTTGAAGGCATCTTTACCCTACATAGCTAGCTCAAATGGGAGCACAAATTATATRRTTGTAAAGCTTATTCTGAKACCTTTCCAATTGTATATGMCATTCCTTCTAACTCCCTAGGAGTGAGGATATATGGATTATTCGGTTCRACAATCCAACCAAAAAATTGAGGTTGCTCAACCAATKTTTACAGGTCAGCCCTGAAAGTGGGGACATAATTACTATAAATACATGATATATTTTTGCATTTGTAGTGCAACCAAGTAATAGATCAAGTCYGAGGTATGCAAAAGTTTTTTTTGAGGTGCGCTAAAGGTGCYGGGGTGTCTTTCTGGGATCTAAAGGTGTGCAAGAGAAGTCTAAGGGATTTTCTTGAGGTCTTTCTTATTCTCAAGGCGCGCTATAAATGAATGAAGGTCTGTGATGTTATCGTGTGCATTGTTTTGAGATTGTGATGTTGTCGTCAGTGATTACATTCTAGGAATGATGCTATGAGGCTTGTTCGGGTTTGAATGATTGTTTGTGAAATGAAGCATGCAGGTGAAGTCATAAGTACTTTGTGTATGAAGATATTGGATTGGTTTCTACACATATCTTATTGATTTGGTGCTCAATTAAGGATATTGGTGTCAAGTAAGTTGGTGTCTATATCTTGTTGAGTTGGTGTTCAGTTGAGGAGATTGTTGTCTCCAGTGGGTTGGTTTCTACATCTTGCTGAGTTGGTGCTCAGTTAAGGATATTGGTATCTTCAGTAGGTTGGTGCCTACAATATTTGTAATAATATGTTTGTTCCTACAAACATTTATACATATAAGTTTATGGTTTTCTCCCGATTGGGTTTCCATGTTAAACTCTATGCATTATGATTTGAGTTTATATGTGATTTTTGTTTCTCGGCTAATGAATGATTGATGAATGGTTAAATAAAGTAAAACATATCTTACACTGATTCACATCCTCCCTCATTCTCAGTATAAACATAAGTTCAACACCTTCCCCAAGGATCGCTGAGCTGCAATGGGGTTGTATGAAAGGTACCAATCTAGAAAAATGAGAAACGAGTGAAGTTGTTAAGCTTGAGAGGAAATATCTACTTCAAGAACACTCTTGAATAGACCAAACGCTTCAATAATAGCCATTATAAAGTTAAGTATTACAACACCCATCTAGTGTTATCTTGCAAAAAGTATGAGCCCTCTAGCTCAATTCCTCCTTTTATAGGTTTTGTGGTTCAAACCACTTGTCTATTTCATGCATAAATGCAAATTTCTATTTTAGTAATTACCTATTATTTTTCCACCCATATGTCACTCACATGTACAAGTGCATAAATAATTCCTTATTTAAAAATATAAATTAGTGATTAGTCCTCACCCAACTATTACATCTATTATCACTCCTAAATGTTCCCTTGATCTCCTCCCCTTTTCCTATTTGAGTGGGTGCAAATGCAGTTATTACTTTTGTTAATTATTAACCTTCATTAATATCTCTCACACCCACTTTTATTTTTCCACACTTATATTTGAATATGAATTCCTTGTTCTTCTTTCTTTTGCTTGATTTGTGGATGCACTAGTAATTAGTTTTGAGTTAATTGAAATTAATTTTTTTCTTTCTATTTTATGTACATTTTAGAATGCATTTATTCTTTTAATGGTTTTTACTTAAACTATTTTATTTCTCTTTTTTATGAAATGTAACCTATATGCTCAATAAATCAATCAACAATGCATTTGGACTTTTCTCATATTAAACACAATGCACATGCTAAAACAACCATATTTTCATGTATATTTGAAAACTGTAACCTATACAAAGAGTTCCATGCTTCTCTATGCCCTCCAAGAGTTAACTTTCAATGAGTAACAAGGGTTCCATGTTCACGTAAGCCCTTCAAGCATCCAATTTTCTTGGTGGGGGAAATGGTGCAACTGTTGAGACCCTCTTAACTCAACTTTGTCATTATCTTGTTGAGAGACTAATGATCACTAAGAAATAAATATTCCACCTTATTATTTACTCCTTAACTAAACCTTGTGACAACCTACACTCACATCAATGTGCAACCTTTAAGTAAAAGAATCACTAACTCGTGAACCTAGGTCATGAAAAATGAGAGCTAGTAGGTGGAAACATGAATGTTGTTCCTCCTCCACTGATCATACTATGTACACTTCCATACAACCCCATTAACCATATGTGGAGTAATGAGAAAACATATTTCTTATCCATTTACACAATAAAATCAACACATCCAACTACTCCATAATCATAAATTAAACCATATCATAAATTACATAACATAGTTTGACTCAATTTTGAGTCCATACAATGCTGATGCACTGCCATGTCAATGTACACTTGTGGCTTCCCTGTCACACTAGGTAAACCATTAGTAACATTTGAAAATAATTGCGTCAAATATATTTGTTTCATGTATCATAACCATATGAAACAATAATGTGAATCGTGTCATATCAATGTACATTTGATCCATCCATGTTTCGCATAAACATTTAATTATAATTAATTTAAAATTTCCGTTACGTCAATAAAAACCATTGAAAATAATCAAAGAGTCTAATGTTTCATCATCATAACACAAGTCAATAAATTGGGTCATTTTGTAAACAAAATTCCCTCAAATAATAAAGTCGAATCCGTCAAACTAGTCAAAACAAATAGGGCACTACATGAATTGTGTATAAACCCTACAACATTTTTTGAATTTTTCGGCCTTCCATCAATATATATATATATTCCTTTATTTTGATTGATTTTTTATCATTTGGTTATAATTTAAACAAATTACATATATTTAGATACTTTGTAGAAACTGGGACAACCATATCGAATCTTTATATTTGTATGTTGGGCGAACATACCCCATTAGTTCAACTTCATTGTTGTATGGAATGTTTACACCATCCATAGAAAAGAGAGCCATCCCATGTAAACTAGATGGATCAATTCAATATGTTCTCTCATGAATACAAAAATAGGTGTCCAACTTAAGAAGTGGGTTTGGTTTTTAGTTTTTCAAATAATTCTTACATATCAATGACACTTCCTTGTCTCCATTAGTTTCATTTTCATAAAACCACATCCCTCCTCCAACAAGAAACAAATCCATATGTTTTTTAAATTTTCTTTCGACATTACCACCTTTAGTGGATCTCAACCTTTTACCTGACGTTTCCCCTTCCCATTCTTTCTTCAAAACTACCCATGTTATCTAAATCAATATTTGGCATATATTATCTATTCTCTTCTCCGTTCCCATGCATAAAAATAAAGTAACAATGATTCAACATTTTGGTGGTCAAAACACATTTTGAATACAAATTGATCTTGGCACCCCTCTCTTTAAGAGTGACATCAATACAAAGTTTCATTATGATTTGAGAAGGGGAATCCCTAAAGTATTTGAAGTATCAACTTCAATATTTTTATCAAATGTGTCTCCCATGTTATCAAATTCATTTGGCCCAAATTTTCAACAACCGTATATGATATTGGTGCTCTAAATTACACTAAGATGTCATTTGATATGGTTTCCTATAATTTTTAGGTCTTATTGTACAAGAATGCTCTAGGAATGCTAGTAAAGTGAATGATGGATAAGGTTCACACCTGAGTGATATAATGGTATCTAAATTCATGGAAAGAGATTTATGCCAATGATTTCTAGGTGTTGATCAACCATTTCTTTTTCAATATCTTCAAATGCTTGGAAAATATGTATGTAAAAATATTGGCAAATGAGGTGAAATATGCTTTCAAAGATAACCACTATTGGCATGGTGGCACACCTTATTACTTGCCTAAATTTCTCGATGACAAATTACTCCAAATAATGTTAAGAAAAGAGACTACCCATGTTTGTTATTTGTTTTAAAATATCCAAAAGACATTGTTTTATGCCTTTCTAATTCATTCGAGAAAGTTAACTATCAACCATTTTGTGCATTGCCAAAATAAATTTGGTAGTATCATTGAATTGGGTCTTCTCACCACTAATCCTCACACACACTATGATCTAATGGGACCACATGCTCAAAGTGGCCTTTGGTAAGTAATAATATGACAAAATAAGATGAAAATGACCCAATAAGTGTTAATAAATTTGATGATGACGACGACGATGAATATGCTTTAAATGATGACAAGGTCCAATAAAGTGTACACTTTCCTCCCACTATCATGACAAATGGCTCATGCTTGCTTGTATATTCCTTAATCAATTATCATGTATTTTTCTTTGATTTGGAATGTGTAGGATCTACGAATGTTGATTTGACATGTTTTGCTGTACCAATCTATCATAGTTTGTTTTTCCTTGGAATTTCCCACATCATACCTCCCCCCTTCAATATCCTTTCTTGTTTGAGTCCCTTTTCTCCGCATTTTAGTTTTGCATGGTGATGAATTGTGGACATACACTCCCATTGTGTATTCAAATTGGTTGTACTTTTGAATCTCAATGGCCAACTTTATGGTCACTTGTTGTACATTAATAAAATTATCTTATCTCATCTTATATTATGTAAGTTAAGTGGTAAATTGCCTTGTCAATATGACAAAACTTGGAAGGGTAGACAAACAAATATTAGCAAGACAAGTATAGTGAACTTGCAAGGTAATTATTGTAACAAGAACACATATATTTGGAGTTGTAGAATATAATACTTGTGATGGATTTTAATTTCTTATAATTCAGCCACCATACCTTGGGTACCAATGACTTGTTAGAAAGACACGTGTCTTTTTTTCTACCTAGGGTGCTTAACATATGTGTACAATATTCTCTTTACAAGGTGATCTGATCATTTTGTGTCTAATATCCATCTTCTTATGTTTGGCAGGAGGGATCTTTCCAGAGGTATAGAATCGACACATCTATTAAAATTATATGGTCTTGAAATACTAAAATGTATCAAGAGTACTTGGCATAATAAAATACTAAAATGTATCGATCCATGGTAACACCATGAGTGCAAAGGATTTGTCATCTACTAAGCATTGGTTATGGGATTATATGGCCATTTGATTTGAAAGTTCTCAAGGATATTCATAAAGATCTATTCCCGATCATGTATGAATCTGATTTCTTTTTGGATGTGGTCAATGGTCAAGGAATTGTGTCATGCACAATAGTTGACACTAGTAGGCCTCATGCTCACGGGGATGAGACACACATGTTGTAATAGAAATAGAAAGTGAGATAGAATATATAACGTTATGATAGGAATTGTCTAATTGTTCTACATTTTTTCCCTCCTCGTCGGAATTCGACAACATAAATACGCACAAAATMACAACTTTTTGTTGTTTAAATTGTATTTATGAATGCTGAAATGGATTCAATGTGCTGAAAAACYCCTAGAGCACTCAGATTATACATATTTAACCACTGAAATTTGCAGATCCAACAATATCTCACCGGATTTCAGGGAAATATCTCCAGAAAAAATGCTCGGAAAAGGGAAAAAATGTAGCACATTTAGACTAYAACGTTATGATATATTTAAGATAGATTGAACACTTGTGTATATTCTAACTTGTGGTGTTATAAGGCCATATATAAATCTTGGAATGGATTCAAGACTTGTCTGGAATGTTAGTGAACATGTGTCAAGCATCCCAAGTTGTAGGGGAATATACTTTCTTGTTATCTCCTAYAATCAATGTGCTATTATTTTCTATGAGAATTCCTTTCAATGTTTGTGGAGGTTGCAATTTTTTTTATTACATTAATGGATATGCTTTAGCTTGAATTCCCATAATAGTAGAGAAAAATATCACTTCTATTCACACATTAGATATGTATAAATAACATCACTAGGTATTTTGATTATGGACTCACCGGTTTAGGGGGAATTTGGGTCTCCTATTGCATTGAGATTGTGAGGTTGTGGTCCATTGTGATGACAAAGTATTGCTTCTTGTCTATTTTCTAGGTCTAGGGATTCCTCGTGCTTTTGTCTCTTCTCCAGGGCTAGGGTCATCTTGTTAGTAGGTGGGGTTGCTTGTTGGTGGGTCCATCTATTCTCCAAAAAAACATGTGGGGTCCTTCATGCTCTATGATTAGGGATCGAGTTGTGTGATTAGGGCATGCAAGAGTTTTGGGCATTGTGGGAGTTTTGTGCTTTATGAATGTCAAGACAATGTGTGTGTGTATTATATTATATTATATAATATATAATGAATCAAGGAAGAGATAAAATTATATCCTTCGCTATAGACTACTTTAAAGCTCAAATTACCCTAAATTATCACAACACATGCACACAGTTTATCAAGCAAGAGATTGAATTAGAACCTTCCCTATAGACTACTTTGAATCCCAAATTACCTCGAATTATAACCTTCATTATATACTACTTTAAGCTAGAGGGTAGTTTGAAACACCTTCAAATACACAATTCCTAGAAATGGAGGCAAATATTTGAAAGCCTTACACACATTGGAGTCAACGATATTTTCATGGCGACTACATTAAATTCAAGAATGGATATATTTAAAAGGAATCTAGCCACATATTAGAACCATGGCTCATTTCCTATTGTTAGTGTTCAAAATAAACAATGAAACCTTTTGCATAACAACACATGAATATTTTTTCCAATTATCAATTATCCAATGCACGAGGGTTGTACTATTTGGAATTAGGTTTTGAAGTTGTTTCAACCAAACTTAAAAACTTGTATTTTATATTATTTCAATAGGAAGTCTTCTTATAGATGAAATATTTAAAGTTTGGATATGGGTTGTGGACATATGATTGTGATACATTACTAAATCCCTTTGAAAAAGGCATGGTAGTGTCCCTTAAAAGGAGAGGGAAGAAAGGTGTAACTATACTATGATAATGTTTAAGACTAAAGATATCATTGTGGGCAAGAACACTTATTGTAATCACTTATTTTAATGGAGAGTGGACCATAAGAGTTGTAGGGTTCTTGGAAAACCATATGCATGATTCATTGCTCAAGACAGTAAGCTCGAGATTATGGTTATAAGGAGGGAGGGAGGGGGAGACTTTAATTGTTTCCATGCTTATCCTTTTACCGGTTATCTATCACAAGAATGATAGCCCCAAAGTGTATTTGAATATATTCCAATTCCCTCCCGCTTCCCTTTCTCATTTGATTATGCATCGTGTGCTTCAACTTCTAGGCATGACCCTCGATGTCTTCCACCACTTTTGATACTCTTTTTTATACATCATTTTGATTATAACCTTCACTTTTTCTACAAAAATATTGTATGGAAAACTTCTTATTTTCGGTAAAGAGGAAGGTTATTCCATTGTTTTGGTTTTATATTGAGATAATAGTGTATATAGTTGCAATACTGAGAGGTAGTGGGATAAATCCCTATTTAGATAATAATTATGCAAGAAAACTACACACACAAAATAGAAATATTGTAGGATCCCCTCGGATATCTAGATTAGATACAATAGACATGGGTAACCTAGTGCTAGTCATCCAGAGTCAAACCTTAAACAAACTAGAACATGCATACACCAACACTCTTTATAGAGATATTAACTCCATGTGTTAAATTTTTATTGGTTAGGATTTGGTCAAATTCAATATATAGATATATAAAATAGAAATATTTACAAGTAATTGTGATAATTTAATCATTGAATATAATAAAGTAGAAAGAAAAGCATGCATTATACATACTAGAAATATATATTTGTTGTTTTCAATGTTAAAAAATGGATTTAATCTAAATAATTTTTTCTCGTCACTAAATGATGATGATTGTTGTCCATTTAAAATAAACTCAATCTAATTAATGATGATGATGATGACTACCATCCTTTAAAAACCAACTCTAGTTCATTGATCTATAAGAAAATAAATATGGAAGTTAATTAATATGTTATGAAGATCAACCTTTTTAGTATCTTGAAAATCGAGTGGGTTCAAAAATGGAAAAACTCAACCTTTTTCAAGTGAAAATGATTCATTTTATTTGCTAGGAATTTTATCAGAAGTTATATTACACCTTGATTGACGGGAACTTTGACCATGAAACTTTTCCCTTTGGGTATTTTTCTTATATTAAGAACCTAGATTATCAAAATTTTGAAAAACATGAGTGGATGAAGTGAATTTTGCCTCATTGGGAAAAAATGAACTCATCCAAAAAGTGAGTTTATCCACTTGTTAATTCATACCCTCGAAAAATTATACACTTGTTCGTCTAAAGTCGTTCATATTTTTCATTTAATTTATCATAAATAGAGCATGAACTTTTCAAAATGATAATGATAATAAGCATTAAGGGTTATAAGGATTAAATGTTAAAGACATAAGGGCTAGTGGATAGTTGTCAAGTGCAAGGATTTATAGAGGATGGTCTTAGTTAATTAGGGAAATGAGTTATGCATTAAGGTGGTTAGTAGATATATTATTTAGAGGGTATAAAAGTTTTTTTCTATATGGGCAATAAGTTAAGTTTGAAAAATATTAAGGGTTATAAGGTTTAGGTTCCTAGAAGCTATAACGGTTAGGGGTTATAAAGGTTAGGTATTATGAATATTTAAGGCGGGGGGATAGAGGTTAGAGATGTTAGGTTATATGGATTATAGTGGTGATATAGGTTATGGTTTATAAAAGTAATTTTGGTTGAGGGATATATGAGTTAGTGGTTATGTGGGTTATTAAGGTTAGGGGAGGGAGATTACAAAGGTTAAGATCTATAGTGGTTATATGGATTAATGGATATATGGGTTGGAGTTATGATTGTTATATGGTTTATGGGATATGTTATTTAAGGGTTATAGGATTAAATTTTCATTTAGGTTGTGGGTTATAGAATTACATATTATAGATGCTAAATTTTATAGGGGTT
>JASDQU010439325.1:0-24372 GCA_032191745.1 Picea mariana
AGTTAGTCCCAAACTTGGGAAAATGAAATAGGTCTGAACGAGAGTACCTCGTATTGGTCTTTCGCTTGTTAAATAAATTGAGCCACGCTTTAAAGGGTGTCATTTCAGCCTGCAAAACAACCCATAAACGAAATATTAAAGTTTGAAATAGAATGAGAAGCTACATAATGAAAACCAGAGGAGACAAAAGTAAATACATAATAGCATATACTTACCTTTACAAGTCAAAATGATGAGCGAATTGTCGGCCCTTGGAAAGTCATTCAGCATACAAACACTTGGTAAATCACCACCTAAACTTAGATAAACCTGTGTGAGTAAAATAACACAACAGCAATTCGAGTAATAATTATTGGAGTAGGAAATAGAATGCTGCGTATAACATCAAATCCTTCAGTAAGTGGAATGATGGGTAAATGTTACCTTCCAAATCGAGGTGTGGTATAGCTCGGCGTTATTCACTCCACCACCATAGATTCTCAACAATTAAACCTTTCAACCAGAGGGAATGGAGCCTATCTTGTACAACTCTGATTGAGTTGCTTCATGAATGTAAATTTTAAACAAAGTAAACCCTACAATTAGAGTTTACTGGCAGAGTTTAAACAAAGTAAACGAAGAATCAAACGATGAATGGGGGTCACAATTTTCCATGCCATAGTGAAGTGGAATATCGAGACTATGATATTAATGGTGCCAAGATGTTGCTTGTATGGGAATTTACCTCATTGAATTCCATAATCTTGATAGTGGTGTAAACCAATTTTAAGTACCAGTTAAAATAGCAGTCAAATATGTGTTAGCTTGGTGTAATTAATGTCTAACTGTGATGTGAGAACACACGTAACAACTCTATGCATTTCAAACCCTATTTATCTACCTCCATAGATTGTAAGGACGAGAACCATGTGAGATACATGATATGTTTATCGAACTATAGGATATATTTACCAAAGGCGATCAAAGACCATAGGTATAGTCCATGGTTTTAAAGGCGGGTTGTTGGATATGACCCCACTTATACCCACGATAGTGTTATCAAAATGAACATATATAATGTTAAAGATCCTTTAATAAAATGATAGAGGAGTTAAAACCATAACCTACATTGATATAAATTGTATAAAGGTTGGTTGCAATAAATGATGCATGAATAGTAAGTCATGTTCTAAAAATCTATGATAAGATAGAAAGTTTTAAATAAGACATAAACAATATGAGTCTTCTCGAAAAACATTGAATCACATTAGTTATTTATAATGTGGGCTTAGGTGGAAAGAAATATAATATTATATGAACATGTAAATTTTTCTAGATTTTATGAGCACAACGAAATGAATACAGATCTATATTATTAACATAGATATTTAAAGAGATACATTAAAACTTGTCTTCTATTAATAAAGAAATATGTTGAAAGTGTAAAATGCAGACTGAAACAAGCTTGCTAGAATGGTGGAAACTTGTCTTTTAGAAGAGATTTTATGGTTGTGCTCATTCACAAGAAGATGAGTACAATGAGACTCTGAAAGCATTTTTGCAATAAACATGAATCCCAAAACCATGTACATACAGAAACCTAACCCTAGGAGATGAAGTGCCAAGAGTCATGTGGGCCCAATTGGGGTAACTTGGTACATCAACTTCCCGGGGTCATAACTTTTGCATATGATCTTCGTTTTAGGTGACGATGAGCCATTGGAAAAGTATATACGAGGACTATACATTATTCCATTGGAATCTGAATCCATATACATTTTGACTATGGTGTACCCTAAAAACGTTGCTTAGGGCCTCAAAACGGATATGAAAGTTCAGGGGCCAAAAACTAGGAAAACACTGTCGAACTAAAAACTACCAAGATGAGTCAATTGGAATAGGTGGGTTCCCACCAATATCCACCTATATGAATCCTTCCTCGTGAGGAACCAATGGTATCCATTGTGTTGGTTTTCCCCATCAGATGATGAAAGTTTTTTTGAATTTGGCCTCGGATAAGCCACTTGCCTTGGTGCAAGAGCTGCCCTGCTTTGAAAACCCGGTAAAGATGGATCCCCTGCTGGTGAGTGCCCTTTGCATGTGTGTCCCTAATATGATCAATGGATTCATGTTCCATGTAGTTAGGGTTGAGATCTGTTGGTGTTAATTGTTCTGCTATCTCTGAGGTGTCCAGTAATGGTGGAAAATATGGCTGAAGGAGATCCACATTTAACATTGTGTTGAAGGCAAGGAAGGGGGGAATATTGAGCTCAAAAGAATTGTCACCCACAACCTTGGTGATGGTGTAAGGTCCACAGTGGAGTGGACAAAACTTTCGATGGGGCCATGTAAGGCGTTGTTTTTGTAAGTGAAACCAAATTTTGTCTCTCACCTAAAACTTGTGTGGCACCCGATGTTGATCATGGTGTTGCTTGTACTTGGAATTGGATTTATGTAAAATATCCTGAACCTATTGGTGAATGTGTTGGATTTGCTCAATGAAATAGTTGTCTTTTTCAGATTCATTTGGAGCATGGGATGAGTCTTCCTGGGTGGCTGCAATAGGTAGTGCAACATCAATGGGACCCAATGGTTGAAATCCCATCCCCACCTGAAAGGAGTTGTGGCCAGTTGATTTATGTATGACTCTGTTGTAGTTGTGCTGAACATAAGGAAGACTCTGATCTCATGTGAGGGGATGCCTGGAATTGTACATGTACAAATTATGCATGATCATCTGGTTGACGACCTCAGTTTGGCCATCCATCTCGGGGTCAAAGGGAGTGGATTTAGTGAGCTTGGTGTCCACCACTGACCAAAGGCTTGAACAAAATGTACTGAGGAACCAACTGTCCCGATCTGAGATAATGTTTTTTGGTATTATAAAATCTACCCACACTTGTTCAAAGAAGATCTTGGTAGTGGCCTCCACTATGATTCTCTTCTTGCAAGTGCCCTGACTCGCCATCTTGGAAAAGGGATCAATAACCAAAAAAACACATTCATTTCCCCACTTGGTGGACGAAAGGCCTGACATCATGTAGTCCATTGAGATGGATTCCCATGTTCTGTGAGGAGTAGGAAGAGAAGTGTATAGGCCTTGTTTCTTAGTGGTCGGTTTGGAAATAACACAAGAACTGCAGGACCTGATATACTTGTTGACATCGTGTCGAAGTTTCGGCTAGTACAAATGTTGCTACAGTAGTGCCACTGTATTTTCTACGCTGAAGTTTCATTCCACCTGATTGTAGTGGGATTCCTAAATCATCTTCCGTCACTCACTTGATGGAACATAGAGATAGCCCAGATGACACAATAACCCATCCTGAAGATGGAAATTAGTGACAACTATGTTTGCGCCCAACATCTAGTAGGTGGTGGAGAAGTCAGGATATTTATCATAGAGTTGGAGCCACCCAAAGGTCTCATGGACGTAAGAGTCTAACACCGTGGTGAGTGTCGTGACTAGAGGTTGACTAAGGAAATCAACGACGCAGATGGTACTTCCTATCTTATACTTGATGTTGAGGTGTAAATTATGAAAGTATGCAGACCAGTTTTGATGGTAGTCATTCTACAATTTTTCTTGTGTCTACATGAACTTTATCATCTTATGATTAGTGTGGATGATTGTCCCCTTCTAGAGACTATAATACCTCCATTAGCATCAATATTGCATAATGAAGTACATTTATTTTTCATGAGTAGCATACTTATGGACGACATATGATAGTGTCTCACTATGATAGGCCAGGGGGTGGTCATGATGTGTGAGAATTGCGCCCACAACATAGTCTGAAGCATTTATCTCAATATCAATGGGTTGTTGCAGGTCGGGTAATGAAAGCCCTTGGGATGAGCACAAACATTGATTCAAATCGTCAAATGATTGTTGATGGGACAGGCCCCACAAAACTTTTCCTTACCACCACCCCTAGTTACTTGGATGAGGGCCCATGAAATATGGGAGAATCCCAAAATGAACTTGTGATAGAAATTGGCAAGGCCTAAGAAGCTTCGAGGCTCAGTCAACATGGTTTGGGTTGGCCAATCACGGATTTCTTGGATATTAGATGGATCCACATGCACACCATGCTTATCAACTATGTAGCCTAGGTACTGGACCCTATCCATGCTGAAGGAGAATTTATCCAAATTGGAATATAGCTTTTGTTGTTGGAGAGTGTGCAAAACCTTCTGAATATTCTGCAAGTGTTCATGCTAAGTCTTGTTATAGATGCGGAAGTCATCCAGATACACCACTACAAAATAATTGGTGAATGGCTGCAAGATATCCTCCATTATCCTCATGAGATTTGTTGGTGCATTTTTCAAGCCAAATGGCATGACCAACCATTCAAAAATACCTTCTTTTGGCTTGAAGGCAATCTTCCATACATTTGTCTGCTCTATTGGGACTTGATTGTACCCATACTTCATATCAATCTTACTGAATTATTTGCCCCCCTTGATATGATCAAGGGGATCGTCAATTCCAGGAATCAGTTTTCGATTCTTGATTGTACTTTTATTTAGGGATCGATAATCAATGGAGAGTCACCAAGTCCCATCTTTATTCTACACAAGCATGATTGGGATTCCATAAAGTGATGTGCCCCTTGTGGAGTAGTTCTTGGATCTGACGCTTTATATCATAATTTTCTAATAGAGAGCAGTGATAGACTAACCCATTGGATAGTGGTGCACCAAGGGTCATATCGATGGAATGCTTGAACTCACAGTGGAGAGGTACCCCAGTAGGTGAGGAGAAGATATATTTGTATTCTTTCATGACCTTATCCACTTTCTTCTCCTTCATGGAGAGGTCGGTCGTGGAGGCCATGTATGTGGATGCAATATTCCGCTCACTCTGAGAGAGAATCACGAAGAAGACAAGATTCCCAATCTCAGATATGACCTTCTTGCATTTCTTATCAGAGATCAAGGAAATGGCACTAGGTGGGACTACCTCAGGTATTCTGTACAAATTCCTATCCAAATTAATAATAACACTGCGAGGCCTAGACCCATATACAACATGACGTTTCCATAAATAAGGTTGGCCCAAAATAACATCACAAACTTCAAGCGGAGAAACATCATAGAATACGTCACATTTGAAGGGTTTAATTTAGTAGGATAGGAGACATTGTTGGCTGATGCGAAGATCGCTTCCTTGCAGAGCCATCCGTTGGTGTAGGTTGTGGGTGCGGCGTTGTCGGTAGGGCCAACTTATTGATGACCTCCACTAAGATGAGGTTCATCTAGCTACCACTATTAATGATGAAGTGTAGAGGGGTGCCTTTCACCTACATCTGTGAATGAAAGAGGTGCTCTCCTTCCTCTATCTCATCAGGTTCACTGGGATGGATATTGGTGGTAGCAACGGTGGCATTGGGTTCCACGTCAATGATCTCTCTCCCCTTTTCTGGTTCTGACTTAGATTCTGAACCTTCATCTGGTTCATAGGCTTTCATCTCAGCCACCAATGACTTCTTTGAGTTGAAATCAACAGTGTTATGCTAGGGGCTCTTATGGAGGTCACACCACTTCCTGATATCTTTCTTTGTCTTTCCATTGTCCTTATTTTTTTATGTCTTAGACTGGTTTTCTTGAGGCTATCCATATTTTCTATGCCCTTTGTTCTGTGGTTTGGGGCTTCCCTTGCCTTGCTTATGCTATGAGGGGTTTTGAGACCCAAACTGTCGCAATTTTTGTTTAAGTTTCTGCTCGATTTTGATGATATATCGATGGGCTTCTCCCAAGGATGAGAAGTCCATAAACTCCATTTATACCTTGATTTATCTATGCAGACCATCGCGGTACTTGAGCACCAGATGTCGCTCAGAAACTTTGATACCCATATTGGTGCACAGGGTATGGCAGATATTTTTTAACTATGGCATTGCTTGGTCCCTTTCATGCTGTAATGTGGTCCATTTTGTATACATGTCTTCATAACTTCTGACAGGGTAGTATTGTTCCGTAATAACATCCATGAATGACTCTCAGGTGAGTGCAACCGTAAGTAATGGTGGTTCCTCTATTTTGTTTTTCTCATAGAAAGTCTCCCACCAATCTTTGACATGGGGGGTGACTTTGAGGAGGAAAAAAGTAATCTTTTCTCTATTCAAAAAGTTATGGGAAGAAAAATATTCTTCTAGAAGATTCAACTAGTTGTCTACAACATCTGAGTCTATCTAATCTTCAAATATAGGAATATCAAAGTTGATATGTACCTTGAATGGGGCGATGCCTCTGCTCAAGGAATATTTGTTGCCTATTGGTAGTCATCGAAGGATTTGTACAAAAATATCCATCATCTCATTCCTCTTTTGCACGAGGGATTCCTCGAGAAATAGATTGAAAGGATCTCATGTCCCATCATATTTATTTTCTCCCACCATGGAAGGTGACATGGACATGTGAGAGCCTTTTCCATCAAGATAAACAAGCTCAAGACCCAACTCTTTTAACTGTGATCTTGTTGGGGATATGCATTAAGAATGAAAAGGAGAAGACTTCTTTGATACCAATGATCCAGATTTTATGAGGAGAACGAAATGAATGTAGATCTATATTATTAACATAGACATTCAATAAAAAATAACAAAGATAAAGTAAAACTTGTCTTCTATTAATAAATAAATATGTTGAAACTGTAAAATGAGTACAATCACACTCTGAAATCCTTTTTACAATAAACATGAATGCCAAAACTCTAGACATAGAAAAACCTAGCCCTAGGATATGAAGCACCAAGAGTCAGGTGGGCCTGTTGGGGTAAGTTGGTACATCAAATCCTTGGGGTTGTAACTTTTGCATATGATCTTCATTTTAGGCACACAATATCTTGTTGGAAAGGTCTATCCTAGGACTACACATTATACAAATATAACTGTGTTCATCCCTAAAAACATTGTTTAGGGCCTCAAAACGTCCCCAGAAGATCAGGATCCTAAAACTAGGAGAAAAATGCCAAGATGAGCTAGTTGGAATAGGATATCCACTTGGATCATAAATGGGGAAGATAACCTGAACCTATTATAATTACTTCAAAAGAAAAAAATAGCATTTTTTAATTGACAATTATAGATGAAAATGAAAAGAGTCACTAGATACTCTATGTTGATGATATGATTTATACACATAACTTGATGTTAGAAGAATTTAAAACTACCATAAAAGCATAGTTTGAGATGAAGTCATGAAATATTTTTTGGGAATTGAAGCTAACCAATGTGCTCATGTTATTTTTTTCTATCACCAAAAGTAGGCTACACACATTATGAAAATATTTAGAATGGATAAATGAAAGCCAACATAAACTCCTATTGCATTAGGAACAAAATTCAGCAAACAAGATGAAGGCTCAACAATTGATATAAGTTTATATAAGAGGTTGGTAGGTAGTCTCATATATCTAACCACAACTAGACTTGATATAATGCTTGCAACAAGATTTATTTCCAAGTTTATGGAATCCCCAAGGATTCTCATTGGAAAGTTGGTAAAATAATACTAAGGTATGTTGGAGTGACAATAAAGTATCGATTGTGGTACAAAACATCTGAATATTATTCACTTGCAGGGTACATAGACAATGATTTTGCAGTAAACATTGATGATAGGAAAAACACATATGGTTATGCTTTTCATTTGGGAAAAAATAGGGTTTATTTGGACTCAAAGAAATAAGACATAGTTGCAATATCTTCAACAAAGTATGTTATTTCAACTTCAACGTCATGTCAATTTGTATCGATTAGAAGACTCTTGAAACATCTAGCTCACATGGAAAAAGAAGACAACTCCAATCTCATGTGATAACAACTCAATGATTTCTTTGTCAAATAAAAATTTATTTCACAAGAAAAAAAACACATTTAGACTAGCTTTCATTTCATTGAAGATCTTGTCAGTAGTGGATATATTTCTCTTCAATTCTATGGATCAAGAGATCAACTAGAAGACATTTTTACTAAATCACCTTGAATTTATTTTTTTTTAATTTCAAAGATAACACTTGGGAATTGTAAGTGTTGATGAATGTAGTAGCTGAGATTAAGGGGGAGTGTTAGACTTAATATTGCTAATCATGTTTCATTGTCTACCATCTCACTATGCTAAGTTGTATTTGAACTTATATTGTTTTCAGTTTTGTTCTAGTTAACTATAGAATAGTTTACAAATCTGTTGGATCCATTTTTAAGATGTGTAAACTAATAAATATTTAGAAGAGAATGGATGCTTGATGGCGGGCATAAGTGACACACCGTCAAATGGAAGGTCAAATCCAGACCGAATTTGTCTAAATAACCCAATTCGTTTGGAATGAAATGACCTAATGGGTTTAATGGCTCCGTTGGCCAACTAAAGTCCTAAAAATAATAAAAGAAACTAAACTAATATATAAGGCTATGATAACTAATAATATAATAATCACAAATGTTCAAATGGAAACCCGAATATGTGCATATGATTATAAACAATTTATGTACAATGTACAAGATTTGCTTGACATTTTACGAAACAAGTTTTTTTTTTAAATGATTATAGAAGAGATAAAGAAAGAACATACATTTTTCTATTTTTTTTTGAATGTCTAAAGATCTAAAAATAACAAATGCTAATCAAATATAAATAAAATAAGAATATGTAAAAAATCAAAAGCTAATTCATGTTGTTCTTATTTCATTAAAAAAATATTTTATATAAATAACATGTAAACTAACATGTAACTAATCGACTAAACTGAATTTATCCTTCTGTGCAATTCAAGCTCCTGATTGTCCTGCTTATGAGGGAAACCTATAACAGAACGGTGCTAATACTCCCAAAACAAACTCAAAGGTGCTTTGGAACAAGAATATAACAATGGAATGATAAATATATATATCTAATGACCTTACGGTAATGAACACTTATAATAAAGGAAACTTAATACAAAGAATTCATATAATCCATCATCCAATATCCAACATAAATCAACAATATTTAAATGAAATATTTGATCACACATGTAATATGGAACAACAGATTATAGACATCATCAAAATACTTAATAATATGAAATACCATGATAACCAGTCTAAAGTTGCATCAAACATATTAACATTTCATAAGATAGAAGTAAAAATCATATGTCTATAATGTGTAGTGAACAACCTCTCCATATCAGTCTTCCAAAATCATATGTCTATAATGTGTCCCAGCCAAAGATGTCCTTTACTAATAAGAGTGACCAAATTTTTAAACTGGTTCAAGATTCACATGCTCTTATCATACAAGATAGAGATGAATCCCCCAAAAATAGATAATATTTACAAAAATAGTAAAACTAGAAACCACTCATGTATGAGTTGGATTGTCAAAAATAAACCAAAGTTTTATAAACATAAAACACATAAACTACTGAATAATAGAGAGAATGATCCAAGGATTTTTCCCCATGTAATCAACATCATAATCATCAATTTCTTATAGATAGAAAAAAAATGATATTGAGAAAAACAATGCTAACTAATATTCAAAAATAGACTGGATACAAAATCATATATTCTGTAGCTCGTCTTATTATTAACAAAAGAAATCAAAATCAAATATCCCTATTTTGATTTTTCATAACAGAATGGAATAAAATCAAACAAAATCGTATTTACCATTACAAATTAGAAAAATAAGTATCAGATAGTTCTGAATTTATGATGGCTTTGAAACTGGTTGTATTTTTTATGATTATATTACCAGATCTCTTGATTCTTTTATTCTCCCTTTCTGTGTGTGCTTTCAAGTATTGGTTCTCTCATTCCAATAGAGAATTACTAGAAGCTAGATGTTTTACTTGAGCCTGTAAGACTGGAATATCCCTATAGTAGCTCTCTATCCAATATAAGCAACCGTCACAATGCACTGGTGTAATGGCAGACCGATGTGGAATAGAGTCGGCAACGGGTATATCATGTTTCCCCTTGGCTTGTTCCAAGTCATGACCAATGCCAACAAAGCCTTATTTTCCTTTGATACACGCGGGTAATCTAGACATGAAGTCATACTCTTCAACAGGGGTAGTATTTTCTTTCACGAGACATGAGTTTTTCGGATCTTCGTGAGCCAAGAAATCATTTATCTCTTGGTATAAACATTGATCATCGACCTTCATCGTAGAGATCTATCTCAAATGATTTATTTTTCAATTCCTTAAACCCGTGGTAATCAATTGACCAAGCCTCTTATTCCTAAAATTCAAATCTGAGTTCTATTGTTTCTTACCCTTACAAGTTTTCTTTACAACAGGCTTATCATTACTATTCAGATTAGATTCGTTTGTTGGCACAGGAGAAGATTTTCCTTTTAATTCACCCACTACCCATTCCAATGATTTCTTAGGCGAAAACATACATGGTAATTTCTTAACCACAAGGGTTTCCATAATAATAGACGATGGTTCATTAAATTCAGAGCCATCAGGTGAATTGAAACCATGATTTGCAATCACGAGACTATCCATATTGGGGTTTACATTTAAAGGTGGGTTTACTGTATTGTCAGCCTGAGCAAAGCCATTTCGGCTCAGGAAACTCTCCCAATTGTCACTGATTTGCGACAGGTGAGAAATCAACAGGATTTTAACGAGCCTATGATGAAAAAGACTCAACATTGATTTCATTCTCTGTCACTTATAGAGATTAGACATTTTATAAAGGCTCATTAATAGGTAAAAGGACATGTTCAAATAAAACCCTATGAATAACATAAGTAACTGAATGTGGCATAGAAAAACAATCCCATATCGGCCTTCACATGTGATAAATTGTTTCAAGATTAAAATGAGGTTGTGCCATCTAGGTTTCAGAAAAGAAATGGGAATATCTTTTGGACAACAAGTGGATTTGCGGGAAACCATGAACAAACTCCATGGAACTTCCTCCATTTTAGCATTCTTAAACCACTTTTCGCCTTTCAATGGGAGACTTGTCGCCCGGCTTATGAAAACTTCTATTATTTCCAGCTGCATATCCCCAACCTTGGCCCTAAAACTATCAAACATATGTGCAAAGTCCTATCCAACCGAGAGGTTGTAGCCTTCGAATTTCCTGAGGAAGACATCCTACCCATGAGCCTTCAGGTCATCTATTGCGTCATCATGGGAAACAAGGGCTTGGAAACCATTCAGCTCGATTCGAACCATAGGTACCATTTCCACTATGAAATAGATATAATGGATATCATAGGAGGTAGATTTTGGCTTCTAAAAGATGAGCAACAAAGAGAAGTTTGTGTGGAATGTATTGGCACGAAAACTTCAAAGTTTGGGGGCTGTCATAACTTGGAAAAATGAGTTGGTGAAAATAAAAAACTAGAGGGCTCGTAGAACTATGATCCATTACCCACGATGAATACCAAACCCTCCAATAGTACCAAACCCCAAATCGCATAATGAATGATATCATTAATTCTCAGGACAACAAGGTGGATTGAAATCATGGGTACAACATGCCTGTACCAAGTGACATGAGTGTTGATATGATTGTTGAGATCATGAGACCCATATCAAATGTTAAATCGTTGTTTTTTGGATCATAGATTTCACAAATTAAAACTAACGGTCAACCATAGAGCCAATTAAGTCATGATATCGATAATACATAAAAATTGTGATAGTGAATCAATCAATGAGTTCATAAAATTTGAAGCTTACAAATATATGGGTGCCTTCAAAGGGAAATTTCTTAGGCAGAAGATATAACGACAGAGCCCAGACCAATTTTTTATTTAAATTCATGCTTACAGTTATGAATTTCAAAACAAACGAAAATTCAAACGAAAATTCAAACGAAAAAACTTATAAGATAAGTTTAACCCAATCATCGCCTTGAAGGTTAGCAACATAAGTGTTTATAAATGTAAGGAGGAAGTAGCTATATGAAAATATAATCATTTTGTGATGATTTTAATTTTGATAACAATCGACAGGATTGGTGGATACCAATAATGGAGACACGCCGAGAGAAGAAGTTATCTCTACATCACCAGAAAATTTATGTCAGAGGCTCACATGAAATAAATTTATAGAAATAGTTAACCACAGATCAAGCATTCTAATCATAACTCAAAAAATAACAAATTTTAGCATTGGATGTATTTATGTATGAAAATGTAATTTGGTATCTTATTCCGATCCCAGGCATAGCAATGTTTATACAAATGACTTTGATACCGTTGACACGACCACTGCTGCTAGTAGGCATCCATAGCCTCGACAGAGATTTCATTTAACCCACTCTAGTACCTTTATCCTATCCAAGAGTCGCCCATTCATGATAAAAATATCTTCATGCTTGATCATATCAAAATAAATACCTATGAATATTCTCAAACCTGGCATTGCTTTGCTGCCACTGAGCCTACTTAGTACCCCAACGAAGTTGCCTTGGTATCATGAGTGCATTTACCCACTGCCAGAAGACCAAATCAGTGTCTTGACGGGTTTGCAAACACTTCCCACACATTACTGTGCTTCCAACTCTCTAGAATTTGTTTATAAATTTGCATAAACTTCATGATATTCAAGAGAGCAGGGTGATAGCGAAATTCTCATAGTTTGGAATGAAAATTTTGATCATTTGCAAATTAATTTTCTATTTTGATGACTTTTATCACGATTTGGAGAGTTGGGTTTCCGTTAAGAAACCATCTCGAAGATGGGAAGGTACAATTGAGTTGTTTTCCTTAAAACAAGGACAATGTTAGAAGTTTTTTATGGATAATCTCATATTCCTATGTTTTTAATGAGAAATCGAGAACATTGTCTGAACATAAACTTCCCTCTACTAATATGATTTTTAGCACTTACTGCTTAGATGCTTGAAAAGTTATCAACTGCTGCTAGAGAGAAAGAGCTCAGATTCCCTTCAACAATTTCAATGGTGATTCAAAAAACAAATCAAAATCAAGCAAAATGAAAAGAACCAAAATAAAAAAAAAAGAAAAGAAAATTAAAAAATATTTACAAAGGGGCAAACTTGATTTACTCAGGTGAAGTAATTTTTCAGAGAGACTAAAAGAAAATAGAAAACTCCTTATTAAGTGCAGTCCTACTAGTGGCACCTTTGGTCAGGGTTGAATAAACAGTTCAAATTTACTTGTCTCTTTACTTTCCATCTAAAAAATTGCGTGATGTTACTGCGTTCTTGAAAAGAAATATTCAACAAAAAGCAGAGAGAAAAAGATTTAAATTGGACTTCCCTGACAACATTTATATTTTGGTTCCCTTGGTGTGCCCACTTGTGTTCATAACTACATCATTACAAAGAGAAATAGTGAGAAATAAAACTAAAGGAAAACTAATCCTAAACCTACTCTAACTACTAAATAGATCAAAATGCTAAGAAAAATCATATTTCTCGTGTAGCCACAAGAGCATATTCAATCATGCAAGGCATAGAAAGTTGAAAATCAGAATAAAAGGATGTAGTATTTGTAGATAAAAAAGAAATATTTCATGCTTACTTCCTATATGTTCATTTAAAAAAAGGCAAGCACAACCTTACCTTTTTTTTGAAACTTCATTATATATGAATCCTCGAGGTATTCTACAATCTTTTCATGATATCGGTCATAATGGCATGGAAGAGTGTAAGTAATTTTGGAAGACTTGTCAATATTATGGGGACTTGACATAACCATCTGCCAAGGCTGAAGTGTCCCATCCTTTTGGCAATTCTCCAAGTGTTCATTTATTCATTCATATGGAGGATCTAAAAGAAGTATGTCATTCTTACCTCCTAGATATTTAGGTAGAAACAAAGTAAGAACAACTTTAGCTTAATATGAACATTTTTCATATACGAATGTTCAAGCCATTCTAAGATCCTGTCATAAAAATTAAGATGCAAACTATGACTTTGATGAAATGGATATATCAACGGGGAACACATCATAAGAGGATTCATGAAATCAATTAGATCATTGGTTTGAACACTTCCTTTGATGATATTGATCCTTTCAAAATGTGAAGCATAAACATTAAAATTTGAACTAACCAAAGAAAGATTATAAAATGTAGAATGTTTGATCTCCATAGGAATGAGTGCATTGTCTTTTTCAAAAATAAACCGTGTAAAATCATCTTGCAACATGTTAGTTTTCCATGCAAGTGATGAAAGTGAAAGAGCATCAAATCAGACTTCAAAAATGTTATGTATGGAATTAATTTCACCAAATCTTGGCATATCGAAAAGATTTGATTGTGATGGCAAAGAGTAAGATATTGTGGGTAAAGTATAAATTTCATTAGAATCTAAGAAGAGATCGAGATATAAAGAGTAAAAGGAATCATAAATAAGGACATGAAAAGAATCTCTTGAGCTATGATATTTAACAATGGTATTCTCAAAACATTCCTCTTAACTTTCCTTAAAAATTTCACTCTATTTTGGTGATAAATCATTCAACATAATAAGATCGGGTAAATTTGCCTCCTGTATGATAGATAATTCAAAACTTTCACAACAAACATCTAATCTTTCATGTGGATAAGTTATAATTTGTGGATGACGGTTTAAGGTTTCTTCTTCAAATTGCATATTTACATCTCTAATCAGTTTCATTGGAATGTTAGAAAGTTTAAGATTGTTTTCATCACCTAAGTGTTCTTTAATAACTGAATTTAAATACTGATTAGAGAAACAGTTAGAAGAATGAGGACTTTCACCTTGACCCAACATCGAATCTTCTTCCACGATGGTCGAGGAGTGAAAATACAATGATTCATAGGAGAAAACAATTTGATTATTAGTAAGAACCTTTTCAATAGATTCTACCTCCCTTTCTTATTCAAAAATTTTGGATGGATTCCTCTCATCCTATGAACACAATTCTTCTCACAATTGAGTGATAGGATTTGTAACTAATTCATCATTAGCGATTGAATATGACTTGATGAAAATGATGCAAGCATCATAGAGGAGATTTAGTACAAATGACATGTCGTCAAGATTAAATTTACATAGAACATGATGGATTCTTGTTGAAAAGCCTTTGGGAGATGAATTTTCATTGATTAGTAAAGTCTGAAATTCTCCACATAATTGATTGTAATCATAGTTTTCAAAAGAATCTAAAAATTCCTCTACAAATTGAAACCAATGAAAAATGTGATATAATGGAAAAGACTCAAACCAATGTTTAATCTAACCCCTAGAAGTAAAAGAAAACAATCTGCATAAAACCTTTAAATCAGAAATATCATGCTTGATGCATTTACACCAAAACTTGTTAATATGGTCTTTAGCAGATATATCCCCCCCACCATCAAAGGCGAGTTTGAAAAAGTGAGAGATTGTCTAGTTGGGAATATAAGGTAATGATAAGTGGAAAGCATGTTCCAACACAGTGATTTAGGGAGCCATGGGGAATTAAATACATTCGAAATAAATACTCACACAAGGCCAACTTGTCATTATGGCCTACCTTCTAGTGCATTTCAAGATGACACAAATCAATACTTTATAAATATGGAATTATGATAGGGTGAGGGGTAAAAAATTTAATCATTAAAATTACCTCGTCCCTCATTCTAGTACCATTTGTTGACGGGCGTAAGTGACACACCGTCAACTGGAAGGTCAAATCCAAACCGGGGTTGTCTAAATAACCCAAGCCATTTGGAATGAAATGACCTGCGGGTTTAATGGTTCCGTTCTCCAACTAAAGTCCTAAAAATAATAAAAGAAACAAAACAAATTTATAAGGCTATGATACCTAATAATACAATAATTAAAAATGTTCAAATGGAAACCCGAATATGTGCATATGATTGTAAACAATTTATGTATAGTGTACAAGATTTGCTTCGCAACTTGTGAAACAAGTATTTTTTAAAAATGTTTATAGAAGAGATAAAGAAAGCACATACGTTTTTTCTTTTTTCTTTTGAATGTCTAAAGATCTAAAAATAACGAATGTTAATCAAATATAAATGAATAAGAATATGTAAAGAGTCGATATCTAATCCATGTTGTTCTCATTTCATTAACAAAATATTTTATATAGATAACATGTAAACTAACCTATAACTAATCGACAAAACTGAGTTTATCCTTCTGTGCAATTCAAGCTCTTGACTATCGTGCTTATGAGGGAAACCTATAATAGAACGATGCTTATACTCCCAGAACAAACTCAAAGGTTCTTTGGAACAAGAATATAACAACATAATGATAAATATACATATATGATGACCTTATGGTAATGAAAACTTATAATAAAGGAAACTTAATACAAATCATTCATATAATACATCATCCTATATCCAACATAAACCAAAAATATTTAAATGAAAAATTTGATCACAGATGTAATATGGAACAACAAATTATAGACATCATCAAAATACTTAATAATATGAAATACCATACGATAACCAGACTAAAGTTGCATCAAACATAATAACATTTCATAAGACAGAAGTAAAAACATAACAGGGTAAGTGTCACATAGGTCTAAAGCCAAGTAGTGAACAACCTCTCCATATCAGTCTTCCCAAATCATATAACTATAATGTGTCCCGACCAATATGTCCTTTACTACTAAGAGTGACCAATATTTAAACTTGTTCAGGATTCACATGTGCTTATCATACAAGATAGAGTTGAATCCCCAAAAAATACATAGTATTTACAAAAATAGCGAAACTAGAAACCACTCATGTATGAGTTGGTTTCTCAAAAATAAACCAAAGTTTTATAAACATAAATGACAAAAACTATTGAATAATAGAATAAATGATCCAAGGATTTTTCCCCATGTAATCAACATCATAATTATCAATTTCCTATAGATAGAAAAAACAAATTTGATATTCAAAAAAACAATGCTAACTAATATTCAAAAATAGACTCGCTATAGAATCATAGATTATGTAGCTAGTCTTATTATTAACAAAAGAAATCAAAATTAAATCTCCCTATTTTGATTTTTCATAACAAAATGGAATCAAATCAAACAAAATCATTTTTACCAGTAGAACTTAGCAAAAGAAGGATCAGCCAGTTCTAAATTTATGATGGCTTTGAAACTGGTTGTATTTTTTATGATTATATTACCGGATCTCTTGATTATTTTATTTTCACTTTCTGTGTGTTCTTTCAAGTCTTGGTTCTCTCATTCCAATAGAGAATTCTAAGCATCTAGATGTTTTACTTGAGCCTATAGGAGCGGAATATCCCTATAATAAGGCTCTATCTAATCTAAGCAGTTGTCACAATGCACTGATGTAATGGAAGACCGATGTGGAATAGAGTCGGCAACAGGTATCTTATGCTTCCCTGTGACTTGTTCCAGGTCATGACCAATGCCGACAAAACCTTCTTTGCCTTTGAGACATGAGGGTAATCTAAAAACGATGTCATACTATTCAACCTAGGTAGTATTTTATTTCATGAGACACAAGTTATCTGTATCTTTCTGAGCCAAGAAATCATTTATCTCTTGGTCTGAACATTGATCATCAACCTCAATCGTAGCGATCGAGCTCAAATGATTGCTTTTTCGATTCCTTAAACCCCTGGAAATCAATCGACGAGGCCTCTTATTCCTAAAATTCAAATCTCAGCTCTACTGTTTCTTACCCGTACGTGTTTTCTTTACAATAGGCTTATCATTATTGTTCATATTAGATTCGTTTGTAGGCACAAGAGAATCTTTTCCTTTTAATTCACCCACTACACGTTCCAATTATTTCCTGGGAGAAAATATACATGGTAATTTCATAACCAGAGGGGTTTCCACAACAATAGACATTGGTTCATTAAATTTGGAGCCATTCGCTGAATTGAAACCTTGATTTTCAATCACAGGATTGTCCAAATTGGGGTTTGCATTTAAAGGTGGGTTTATTGTACTATAATCCTAAGAAAATCCATTTTGGCTTAGGAAACTCTCCCAATTGTCACCGATTCGCGACAGGTGAGAAATCAACAGGATTTTAACGAGCTCGTGATGAAAAAGACTCGACATCGAGCTCATGCTCTGTTGCTTATAATTTTTAGACATTTTGTAAAGGCTCATTAACAGGTAAAACGACATGTTCAAATTAAACCCTATGAATAAGAAAAGTAACCAAAAGTGATATAGAAAAACCAACCCATATTGGCCTTCACGTGTGATAAACTGTTTCAAGATTAAAATGAGTATGTGCCATCTAGCTTTCAGAAAAGCAATGGGAATAACTTTTTCACAAGAAGTGGATTTGCGGGAAACCATGAACAATCTCCATGGAAGATCCTCCATTTTATCATTCTTAAACCACTTTTCGCCTTTCAATGGGAGTCGTGTTGCCTGGATTATGAAATCTTCTGTTATTTCCAACTGCACATCCCCAACCTTGGCCCTAAAACTGTCAAAATTTTGTGCAAAGGCCTGTGTAACCGAGAGGTTGTAGCCTTCGAATTTCCTGAGGAAGACATCCCACCCGTGAACCTTCAGGTCATCTATTGCGTCATCATGGGAAAGAAGAGCTTGGCAACGATTCGGCTCAATTCAAACCACATGTGTCATTTCCACCATGAAATAGATACAATGAATACTAGACGAGGTAGGTTCCAGCTTCCAAAAGACGAGCAATAGAGAGAGGTCTGTGCGGAATGTAATCTCATGAAAACTGAAAAGTTTGGGGATTGTCATAACTTGAAAAAATGAATTGGTGAAAATGAAAAACTAGAGGCCTCATAGAACTATGAGGCATTACCCGCGATGAATACCAAACCCTCCAACAGTTCCAAACCCCAAATCACATAATGAATGATCTCATTAATGCTCAGGGAAACAAGGTGGATTGAAATCATGGGTACAACATGCTTGTACTGAGAGTTGATATGACTGTTGAGATCATTAGACCCATATCAAATGTTAAACCATTGTTTTGTGAATTCACACATTTCACAAATTAAAACCAACGATCAATCATAGAGCCAATTAAGTCATGATACCCATAATACATAAAAATTGTGACAGTGAATCAATCAACCAGTTCATAAAATTTGAAGCTTGGCAATATATGGGTTCCTTCAAAGTGAAATTTCTTAGGTAGAAGATATAACGACAAAGCCTAAACAAATTTTTTAGTTAAATTCATGCTTATAATTATGAATTTCAAAACAAAGGAAAATTCAAATGAAAAACTTATAAGATAAGCTTAACCTAATCATCGCCTTGAAGGTCAGGAACATAAGCGTTTATAAATGTAAGGAGGTGACAACTATAGAAAGATATAATCTTTTTGTGACAATTTTAATTGTGATAAAAATCGATAGGATTAGTGGCTGCAAACAATGCTCCAAATTAGTTTTGCTTGCATCTCTGATTTCGTTTGTTGTTTATTCTATGTCTCTCTTAACTTTATAAGGAGTGAGTAGTGAAGCAAGTGAAATTTTGGAAAAGCACCTTAAATACAAAAGAATCGAGTACGATAAAGTAAATGATATCATGTGATGGGGTTCTCATAGATATGGGAAATTATCATGTGATGAGGTTCTCATAGATATGGGAAATTTCATGTTAAGCAGGCCTACTACATTGAAGCATATTACATTGAAGCTAAACATTATTTACTAGAGAAAGAAACCATCCATATGGGAAAAGGTTTGGAATGTAGAACACTATCGAAATATTGTATATTTCCTTTAGCTTCTTTGACGAGAAAAATAAGAATTACTTATGACAAAATAATCAAAAGAGGATTTGAAGGGCCTTCAATATGCTACATGTGTAGAGAAAATGAAGAGATAATTGAACACTTATTCAATGACTGTACAAAACCATAATATTCTATGGGATCAAAAAAATTCTATATTTTGACAATCAAATCACTCACAAGATAGTATCATTCAAACCTTGGAAAAATGGAGAACCTCACCCGATGAGAATCCAATGCTTATTCGAGCCTAGAATATCTTCCCTAAGTTTCTATTGTGCAACATGATTAATGGATTTTCAAACGTCTTCACGGGAAAAGGGAACACATCTTGATCAATATTGAAGAGATCTTTTGGGAATTAGTCACCTCCTTTCCGTAGCAACATGAAGCCAATCAACCACAAGGCAGTGAGAAAACCATCTTCTATAATTGACATTTCAAGCAAAGTTCTCTCTTTTGTCATAACCATGACAATAACTACTAGTTCTCTCCACCAATATGTTGAGGACACTGGTAACCTTCATCAAGCTCGTAGGGGTGGGAGGAATTTTCAGAAATGATTCCGTTTGTATTTTATTCCTCTTTTCGTAAGGGTTGGAGGTATTTTCAGAAATGATTCCGGTTGTATTTTATTCCTCTTTTCTTCCCATTTGGAAAAGAACCAAAAAAAATGTAACGGTTGTATTTTATTCCTCTTTTCTTCCCATTTGGAAAAGAACACAAAGAATGTACCGGAGGTTTTTGGTTGGATGAAGGGCTTACAATAGGGGCATCGATTTGGCTTCAATAATACTATAGTGGAGGGAGACTATGCAATCGATCATTCAAACTTTAATGGAGGCAGACTATGCAATTATGCAATCATCATTCAAACTTTAAGAAGAATTTAGACTGGAGAAAACCCTAACTTCATTTCTAACAATGGGTGCTTCTCTACCAAATATCAACAATTTTCAGAGCTAATTAGCCCTATACCTACAACTATTTCCTCTCACAATCGTCAAAATGACAATGTCCAAGAAGATTGTATAGCTAATAAAGGAATGAGGTTGCAGCAGAAGACATTGAGCTACATTGGAATGAAGGGATTCTAAAACAGCTCAGCAAAGAATGATTAAAGCCAAATAACATAATAATAACCCGGACAAGGTGATATATGGCCTTGTTATGGAGCTCTAGTAGGGTTAAGTTGTTGAACAATAACACATACCCTTGGTTGTGTGTCAATGACAGATGCAAAGAAACAAAGATAGGACAAAGACGAAAGCGTTGAGGACGATTGCAACACGTTTGAAGAGTTGTTTGAAAGTTGACATACTAGAAATGATGAATGCAACAATAATTATGACGCTAGACATCTACTTTTCTAGGTATCTTATATTTTAGTTGTGTTATATATGCCATTAGTAGCATAGGATATGCCCATGATAGCTAGTGACCGTTCTACTTTACTAGGTCTCTTGTGTTGTAGTTTTTTTATATACCCCACTGGACATCTACTTTTCTAGGTCTCTTTTGTTTTAGCTTTGTTATATACGCCACTAGTAACAGAGGATCTGCCTATGCTAGTGCCAGTTCTACTTTTCTAGGTCTCTTGTGTTTTAGTTTTGTTATGTAGGCCACTAGTAGCATACGATATGCCTATGATACCTAGTAACAGTTCTGTAATTATTCGCAATGCTAATAATTTTTTAATCTATGTGGTGGTTTTCGATATGGGAAGTCATAGAAATCTGTGGTTGTACCATTTTTATTTTTATTTTATATTAATATAAGTACCTCCTAGATGAGAAAAAAACAATATTAAAAACATGGAGAATGCAACCTGCGATGGTCATGGTCACGGTCACTGGAATCCATGGCATTCGTTATCTCCGCGAGGTTTACTTCATTCAAGAGAAGAACAAGGGAAGGATATGTAGTAATATTGAAAATTGTCATAATCTAAGGCGAGCTCTCTCTAGCTCGTGGTGCAGTGAAAAATGTCATGGCAAATTGCATAAAAGTCATTAGATGCAAAGGTATTTCAAAGTTAACGATGTCTCATCATTTATTACTTTCCATCTGTCAACAATGTCTGCATCATTTATTACTTTCCATCTGGGTGTGAAGAGCTCTTCTACGAAAGTGAAATTGTGTATTTTCAATAATAATGCTTTCTAGGTTTTGTTGTGAAAGTTTAAATATTCTATTTTGGAATTTTTATATATTTCTATGTAATTGCCAATTGTATTTATGAGTGGACAATTATTGATATGTGCAATTCAAGTAATTTTTCTATTAGATTTTGAATAAAATTAATAAAACAATATAGCAATTTGTCGTCACTTATAAATTGTATTTATGATTGGACAATTATTGATATGTGCTTTGATATGTGCAATTCAAGTAATTTTTCTATTAGATTTTGAATAAAATCAATAAAACAATATACTTAAAGTTTCTCTCAATTCAATTTTTTTAAAACTAAAAGTACAATATTGACGGCTGAAAATGGACATAAGATATCCTGTGAAATTCTACCATTTTCTTATAAAGATCACCTAATTCCACCAAACTTATAACCCGTTTGCTACAAGTATAAACTGCTCTGCTGTTCTTTAGTAACGTACGCTATAAGAATAGCCTGCTCTGCTGTTGTTCTGCAAGTTTGTACCCATAATTCAGCATCCGAGAACATAGTTTTATGTCGCGTCAATACCTGCACCTGGCCCCAAGATCTAACTACTTTGGCCGCGAAATTCCCGATATCATAATTTTCTGTCTTTGTTAGTGAAAGGCAATTTTCCATTAAGATACAATTAATGAAAAAAAAATAAAAGTATTCATTCTATCTTATGTGACAATTACATTGAAAACATTTACAAATATTGTACGTGGGCGAACTAGGAAAAAAAACTATTGCATTTGGTATTCAAAGTTAATTAGAAGGTTAAAATATATTTATACTCTTTCACCGTTTCATCAAATCTCTTCATACCGAAATGACACACATTCATGTTCCGGTTTCATAGCTCGAATGAATAGGTAACATCTTTGTTATCTTCCCCACCATACACATTCACTAGAGACAACTCTTCCATTAAGCATTACAACTAAAACCATAGACATTGAACCACAAAAATTGTCCCACCATCTTAATTTATTGTATTTGTTATTTGTTTATAGAAATTATTTAAAATTATGAATTTTTTGTCTTTTCATTTCTAGAATTATAATGTAGGAATTTTGAAACGTCCAACCTTACCAGTGGACACTTTACTCATGATCAAAGACTTTTGAAACAAAAGAGAAGCTTTATAAAGATAGATAAGGGGAGAAAGGGAATTTAGAAAGAAGTGAAAAAAATATAATAGTTGAAAAAATTAATAGGTTATCAATTAAAAATTAAGTTTCAAAGGCTAGATAAGATGTTTAATATAAAATAATGAATTAATAATCATTTTAAGTTTAAACATAAAAATTGTAACAAAATAAAAAAAAGTAAGGAAATAGATATTGAAATAATCAAACTATTACCCTTTAATAATTAGGTTATAAGGGGATGGAAGTTTGTTTGAATTAAAAGATAAAGTAATAATAAATTTATTTTTTAGTTATTAAGGTTTAAATTAGATATTGTGAAAGGATTGTCTTAGAGAATAAAATAAAGAGTGGATAAAGAATGAGGAAATAATTTTTCCAAAGTAAAGTAGGAGCAACTTCAAATTAGGAAGTTAAAAAACTGGGGAAAGAACAAACAATTAAAACTATCTCAAAGTTCAAAGTTGAAAGAAAAAAGATAAGATGAAAATAATAAAAAAGGGGGAATTATAAAATCAAAAATAAAGAAGTCTAAGAATTTGAAGGGATTTGAAAATGAATGTGTTTAATGTTTAAGGTTATGAATGATAGGATTTCATCACCAATGACTAAGTTTATAACCATCATTTCAATGAAATTCATTGAAATGTTTTTCAATTTCTAAGATTTATATTTAAATTTATAATTATTATTTGTTTAAAAAACTCATTTCAAACTATCAATTTGTTATTTTTAAATTTTTAAAAATAATTTTTTAAAAATATATTATTTATTTTTAATAATCATTACAAAAATATAATATAAAAGATTTTGCTTTATGTAAATATATCTTCTTTTATGCTTTAAAATTAAATTGCATAAAATTAATGTTACAAATCTTTTAAACTTAAATTAAAAAACCATCAATCATAATCCATAAAAAAAAAAAAATATCTAATATAAAATAATTGTTTATATTAAAGGTTACTATGTTTGTGATTAAAAAAGATTTTATTTTGATGTTGATATATTTCCCTTTGTATCTAAGAGTTATTTCTTTTTTAAATATCAAATGAGAAGAGTTATTTTTTTTTAAGTATCAAATGAAAATGTATAAAATTAAAAATATGTTCATCCTAAATTTAATGAAATAAATTAAAGATATATCAATTAAATTTTAGTGGATGTTAATCATCATCATATATATGGAAACAAGAAAAATAATAAATAATATCATTTAATTTTTTTTATATATTTTATAAATTAACTATATATTTATATATATGGATACGAGGAAAATGATAAATAATACTATTTAAATTTATAATTCACAAAAAAAAATAGTATATAAAAGATATATATAAATGAATAATTAATCAAGTACATCAAATGTTTTAATAAATGAATAATTA
>JASDQU010439326.1:31328-44322 GCA_032191745.1 Picea mariana
AGGGATTCATCAGGTAATGAATCTGTTGCTACATTTTCCATTTCAGAGTAAGGAAAGTCGCAAATCAACTCGGCAAACACTAAGGACTTCTTGGACTTGGCTCGTTCGAATTCCAAGTCAAACTACTGGAGTATTATGATCCATTTGGAGTATTTCCCCCCTAGCAATTGACGTGTGAGAATGTGTTGCATAGGGTTGCAGTTAGAAATCACCATAGTTTTGCGAGAGAGGATATAGTGCCGGAAGCATTGAACTGCTTGGACGACTGCCAAGGCCAGTTTTTCGACATGTAAATACTTGGTTTTGGTAGGCGTTAGACTTCGACTCAAGTAATAGATAACATGTTCGCCATGAGAATCATCCTCTTGGACGAGAACCATAGCAATGGTGTAATTCGAGGCGGCAAGGTAGAGGAAATAATCATGACTTTAATCGGGGGGGGGAAGAGAAGCGGAGAACGTGTCAGGGATAGTTTCAAATCTTCAAAGGATTTGTTTGCAATGGTATCCCATACGAACTCAGACCCCCTTTTGAGCAGTCGTGTAAATCCACGAGTTATCTCAGTGTAGTTTGGGATGAAACAACGAAGAAAGTTTGCTTTCCCTTGCAAACTTTGTAACTGGCGAAGTGTAGAAGGAGGAGGGATATTAAGAATCGCCTTGACCTTTAAAGGATCTACCCTGACCCCTTGAAGCGAAACAAAAAATCCTAGAAGTCGACCGAATTCGATGCAGAAAACGCACTTGTGAGGATTCAAGCGTATATGGTAAAATCGATAGTGGATGAAAATGGCTCAGAGGTGGATTGGATGATCGACTCGATGCATGGAATGAGCGGGTAAGTTGTTAAGATATGGTTGCACGATGTGCTTGATATCATGGAAGGTGTAAGACATAGCGCATTGAAAAGTTGCGCCAGTGTTCTTGAGACCGAAAGGGAGTTTCCAATAGGCGAAAGTGCCCCAAGGACAAATAAAAGAAGTCTTGTGTTGATCCTCGAGAACAATATTGATTGGATTAATCTAGAGAAACCATCCATCAGAGAGAAGATTTCGCTTCCGACACAATCGTCGACAATCTGATCAATGAAAGGGATGGGAAAGTTGTCCTTAGGACAAGCTTTGTCGATATCCCTATAATCAATGCATACGTGGACTGTGTCTTGTTTCTTGTCGATCAGGACAAGATTGGAAACCCAGTCAGTGAGGGCCACTGGGTAAATAAAGCCGTCTTTGAGAAGTTTCTCGACTTCAAGCTTGATAGCAGTTTCTTTACATGGGTGAACTGGACGAAGGCATTGCCGGACGGGTTTAGCATCGGGTTATGTCTTGATCTCATGTATCACAATGTCAGGGTCGATACCCGACATTTCTTCATAGCTCCAGGCGAAGACGTCACGAAATTCTTTGAAAAGTGACTTATAGGTGACAATTTCATCAAGGGAACACGAAGCTTCGATATGCACATTTTCGACAATTCCAGGTTTGATGGATATATCAAGGGGAATAGTGGGTGAGATATTTCTTAAGTTCCCTTCGAAAAACACATCGTGTGTGGACTCGGGAACGGTTGAAATGACAACAACGGTCGACGGGGTCGAGATCCATTGGTAGCTTTCGATGGTGTGTTGTTCCAGGAAGAGGATGGAATGGTGATGGCCATTGTCCCAAGGGGTGTCTTCCATGATAGACATAATCATCTCATCCATGGGAAAAATGACGCGGAAAGCATCTAGAGATAATTCACCAAAAGAGGGGGTAGAAGGGGTTGCCGATTGAATGGCCTGATAGGCATATTCGACTGGACTCAAAGGCATTTCGTCGCTGTAACGAAGATGATCGCCAGGGTCAGGTACCACCCATGGGTCGTGAGATGCAGGGTTTCCATGAATCGAGGTGGATATCATGTTGATTGAAGTGACAGATGAGTGTGGAACATCGAGTGGTGGAATGGGGAAGGTACCCATTAACGAAGAGTCTTTGAGAAGACCTACACCGATGTTCTCATAACCCAGTGGGGTTTTAGCGATAAACGGTATGTTTCTAGTACGCGTATCGGAGTTAAAGAAGGCTAATTGGTCGACGATAATGACCTTTCCTTGATGTGGGAAATGTACCACACGAAAAAGAGTCGACACAACTGCACACATGGAATCAATCCAGCTACAACCAAGCAGAAGATTGTAATCGAGAGGAGCATCAAAGACTTCCACTTAGAATTGGACCATTTTACCTTCTAGCGTGATAGGCAACAAAGGAAGGACACCGTAAGGATTAAAACCGGAGCCATTGAAGGCTTTGAGTGTGTTATGGGATTCAGTCAAAGAGGGAGAGTCAATGGCTTTCCAGTAGGCAATAGACATGACACACGTCGAGGCACCCTCGTCGATAACGGTTTGACAAATGTTTTTGTCAGAGACAATCACTTGGATTTGGAATGCGAGTTGAGGGGGTAACCTTGGAATGTGATCTTCCAAGTCAAAAATTATTAAATTCGTATCCGTCGGGTCGATTCCACCGATAGCTTTCAACAATGCCTTCCATTGTGTGGGACAACTTTGAAGGACTTCGAGGGCTGACATTGTAGAAGGTTCTTGGGATAGATCTTCAACAATGTTGTAGTTCTAGGCATCATGAGCATGAGGATTGAAAGCCGATTTTCGAACGACACCCTTTGGACGGGGTCTAAGAACTGTGTCAAGGCTTGGTCGTTCAATATGAAGAGGACCGTTGGTAGGTGGATTCATGGGAGAGGATTGTACCAATGAAGGAGGTAGATCATCAACCTTCTCTTTAGAGGGAGAATAATCTTTGGCTCGAGTGGTGAGTGCAATGTCATTCTTCTTTGAATCACCAGTACACATCAATACATAGGATGTAGTAGAAGGGGAAGGTTGGTCATTAATGACCAATTGGGCCTGTTGTTGAGAGGGGAAGGGTTGGGACAAAATGGCTAGAGTAGGTAGTTTCAGAGCCCCTTGAAGGAACTTAGTAACCTCGACGCATCGTGGACAATCCTTCGTGTAGTGATCATCACCACATATAAGACAAGGGTATTGGAGTTTGCGTTTATCCCTATCATTAACAGGTGGAGTTTTGGTTCTCTTTGCTTGAGAAGTATTTTTGTCCTCCGTATTCTTACCCTTTCCCTTTCAGGATTTGTTTTTACCGGCTAGGGTATATTGAAAAACATTTACCTCAGAAGTTTTGCCAGTGGGAGGGGTAGGAGACAGAGAATTTTGAACATTAGAAGAAGCAGGTTTGGGGTTGTTGCTTGAGGTGGAATGTGGTTGGGCATGGAAAGTGCCAATCACACCATTGGCTGCATGAGAAGCAGCTGGAGTAGTTGAGGTGGCAGAAGTGGAGGGACGAGGTGCATCAAGGAGTAAGTCATAAAGAGTACCCGTTTGTGAGTAAAAGAGGTCGAGATATTGAGCACGAATTATGGCCTGTTCTTCCATGACAACTCCACCCATGGCGATGTCACAAGCGATTTCATTCACAAATGATTTTGTGAACCACTCTGCCAGCAACTAATCGAGAAGTTCGAGTTTGATGAGACATCATCTCCGTTGCCACTAATGAATGTGATCGGATATATGAGTGGCTTTGGTTTGTTTGAAAGAACTCAAAATCTCGGTCCCCGTTTCATAACGGATCGATAACTGGTAGTGGGTGAGGAAAGCCATAGCTAGGGTGTTGAAGTCCGTGAAGAAACCTCATGGTAATTCTATATACCACTTCGTGGCAGAACCTGTGAGAGTTCTTTGAAAAAGACGTAAAAAAATAGAGTCATCCATCAGGGAGTTAGATGAGCACCAGAGGTGAAAAGTCATGACGTGATTTTTCAGGTCCTCTCCCACTTTGCCATCAAATTTAGGGATTTCAGATGGTAGCTTGGCTGGTATAGCAGGCCATTGGGGAGAGTGATGGATTGGATCGTTTAAAATCCTTGATAGATCCAGGAGGTCCAAAGTGGCCAAGAAGGGTAACTGTCTATTCACATGTGGGTACTGGTGGCTTTGGGGAGGGAGTCCTGTCAGCAAACCAGTGGGACCGTAAGCAGTCTGCATATAATGCAAAGACCCAGGAAGATTCAGTGGTTGTTGTGGAGGAAAGTAGCTCATGGGGTTGTATCCTTGGACAGGGACATGAGTTTGAGAATTCGAGCCCCAAATAGGATTGGATGTACCTGGATATGGTTGGCCTATACTAGGGGGTATAATGGATGTAGCTGGAAGTTGTTGCCCCCCAGTCGATTGAGGATTATGTTTTATCAGATGGTTCCAATACTGGGCCAAGGATGGAGGTATGTTTTGTTCGTAGGGTGCGGTCGGTGGGGGTTGTCCTCCAATTAGGGGTTGTGTGCCAATTGGGGGTTGTGTTCCAATTGGGATTTGTGTTCCAATAAAAATTTTCCCTACAAGGGGGGGTTGAGTCAAACCTCCTTGGTGAAATTGTCCACCAACAGGAATCTGGTAATTTGGTGTGAACGACAGAATAGTGCCACTAGGATTAGTGTCGCTGATAGAGGACGAAAAAGGTCCTCCAAAAGGGGGTTGAGGAAGTGTCAGAATGAAGCCGGGAGGAGAGTGCCCAGAAGAAGAGGGACCACCAGGAGTTCTAGATGGGGTTTGCGTAGGAGTGGGAATAGAATCATTCAACGCACGGTATCCGGGTGGAAGCGTCAGAGTGACATTGGGTGAGAGCGGTGTGCTAATAGGGTCTTCACTAGCCGCTATAATCTCGGTGTGAATACTCGTAGTATCTGTGTAATGGGCCATTTCTAAAGGGATGGTCAAGATATGGTTAGCTCGCGGAGCTTCTGTACTAGGAAAATAATAAGCAGTAGTAAAAGGTAATGCGTCTGGGTTAGAGGTTTCGGGGAATGCAGGTGAGATGATGATTTCAACGCCTGATCCTGCACCAAAGAGATCTCGTCTAAAAATGCCAGTAGACCAAAAAGGATCTTGGCCTTGCGGTCCTGGAAAAGGTCCAGTCGGTGATCCAGAAGACACAACATCTAAGTCTCTAGAAGAATTCACTCACATAATACTTCTCTCAGAATCGGGGTGAAGTCGAAAGTCCTCTCGAGAATTGGTAATTCAGAAACATTCTAGAGAGTCAGTTCTTTCCACTTGTGGAGTGGTAACATCTTGGACTTCACTCTGTTGAGGAGAGCCCTTTGGTGAGCTTGTAGGTAGGGATTGAGAACCTTCCTGATTTTCTGGAGGTAATCCCTTCTATGTGAATGACGTGGAGGGTCTATTGTGAATGAGTTACAAACTTATGAAGAAATTCCTATGGTGAACTTGGGTAAGCAAACAACATGCGCTAGTAAAAAAAATCTAAGAAGCAACACCAAGCAAACAAGATCTTCTAATTCCAAAGTCACTAGTTGGTGATGAAATCCAACATCACAACAACGAGACGAGAAGGGGCTGGGCTAGGGTGGAAAAGTTACGTTGACGACCTGCTTAACGGACTTACACCCTGGTGCAAGCTCCCACACATAATCATGGGTATACCCTCCAAGGAGCCCGAGTGAGTTTGGCCAATGTCGATTCCAGGTACCGTGAAGACTTGCCCCTTCATAGTCACCTTGTGTAAGACCCTAAGAAGATAGGCCACTAAGGTTACCACCGACAACAATAAATCCTGGGGGGACAGTCGACAGTCCGATCCACACGCAAGGGCAGGTTATCTAGCTCGAAATCAACTCGAGAAGCTTCCACTCATCATTGTGGGTATACATCGAAGTGACCCCCGTAATATGTGCAATCTCTACACCAATATCAACAAAGCAGGGTGAGTAACTCTGTCAATATCAATGTGACCTCATCTTTGACCCTTGTGTGAGAAGGGCTTCCCAGGACAAAATGTCGTAAATGGAATTTGACACTCCTTAACACAAGATGTTATTGTGTGTTTTTTGCTTTGGAGAGTGTATCTCTCTGCCTATTCCAAAGTGCTAGCCTAGATAATTGTTGGTGTAATAGAGTCCTAAAAAAGAATTACTAGTTAAATTTTTAAAATGGTGCAATGTTCTTAAGGGCTGTTGTTACTCAAAGGAAATGGAGATGAAACCGATGTTGTGTGCGACTTTGACCCAACAATGCATAGATAGGAATGAAATATATCAATTTTCGTTCGATGAATCCTATGTACAGGAGGGAAAGAGAAGTATTCCGGAACAATCTTGAACTATGATACACAATCTTCTTTAGAATGCAATCTTCAACAAATCACGTAATAATGACAATTCTCTATTTGTTCTTTTTCAACAATCAATTTCCAATATTTTCAAAATGAAAATGCTTTTAAAAGAAAAATGTTCTTGAATTTTTAAAAATATTTACACCATGGTGGTGAGAGTAAGGAAAACCAATAACTAACAAACAAGCAATAAACAAAAACCCAAACCAATCTTTCAATGGAGACAAAAATGGAAAGCAGACAAAACTAGTCTTTTCAATTGCATGAGAACAATGATTTTCCAAATAATGATCAAATGAGAAAGACAAACAATCCCAACTTTCAAACCGATCACCGGCTCCTACCCAAACAAGTACTCAGATCCCAAGATCAGAGATTATATCCTTGCTAAGAAAAGTAAAGAGATGATAGTTGAGAAAAAGATGCACAAGAAGAGCCTTTGATTTTCGAAGACTGATCGTGCACAAAATCCGAAGTCAAGAAACATCAACCAGTGGTCCAAGAAGTTCTTTTCAGACACCTATATTGATCTGGGCATCTGGGCATGCAAAAACCTTAAATCCAAAATTTTTAAAAGAGGGTTCGCAGGCTATCAGTAATGCACAGTACAAGAATGGAGCATTCTTGCAGGCTGGATTCAAGAAAGGTGTGAGAACCTTGCACTGGACTGAAAGGAAGAGTGCGAACTAAAGGGGTTCTCACATGCCACTATGGGGTTCAGCGTGAGAATGCCTGAAACTAGGCAAAATTTTGGAAAAAGACAAAAAAATTGAAGGGACTTCTGGACCCAGAGAGTCTATCAGAGTGTCATGAAGACTCAGAGATTGATATTAATGAAGAAAGGTAAGGCAAGAGAAAATGGCCAAGGAAAAACACCAAAAACCACTAAAAAATGGGTTACATCCCCAGTGGAGTCGCCAATTTTGTTATCGGACTAATCGGTAGGTGCAGACACTAACAGATCTCCCTAGATCCACCTGGATCTAGAAAAAAATAGGACATGACATGACTCTTTCCCTAAATTATGACCATTGAATTAGCTAGTAAGGAGGAACAAGTAACATACCTTTGTATTGCTTCCTAGGGTCTCTGTTGCTCCCGCTTCACTCCAATGCTCTCATGAGGTCAAGACCAAGACAACACGAACCAACCAAAGTGAAGATAAAAAAATGTATTCAATGGTCAAATTATGTGTATGATCAAGGAATTACATAATAAAGTAAGAATGAATTTATGGGAAAAGGACATGTCGCTATATCATATTAATCGAAAGTAGAAGATACAACCTGATCACCTTGATGTCGCAAGCTTCCTTTCGGTGACTCTTGGTTACAACACACACACCTGCTTTGTCCTTGCATGAAGAAGATCCAATTCCTCTTGATAGACTTGCTAGAGTCTCCAAGCTTTTGTTCAAGCTGGGTTCTTCACACAATTCCTTCACCAATTCTTCAATTAATCTTGCTTAAAATTTTCCATGAGAATCCTATCAATATATAGGGGAGGATGAGATGGTTACATGGATGAGAATGATCCCACCAAATCAGGGAAACCAGTAAAATGATAACCATTCGAATGCCAACCCATTTTCTAGAAGATTCTCTTCTGGAACCCTCGAGACTTCTTCCATTTTCCAAGCTTGAAAACAAGTTCGCACCCTAAGTATAGAGCACAGTGTGAGAAGTTCACACCCTAGCTGAAGGTGTCCTGCGAGAATGGGTCATTCTCGCACCCTAGGCTATAGACAGCCTGCGAACTCACTTTGAAAATATGTTTTCTGGAAGGAGATAAATGCCACTTTTCTCAGGAGAAAGTTCTTGTTGGGAACCTGAGTACACCATTGTTAATACATCACCAAGATGACCAAAATCATGTGTAACACTTCTTGAATGCCTCACTCAAGGATTTGGGGTTGTCAAACTCAATTCTGTCCCTGTAGGACTGTGGTAAACATATTAAGAATCGTTGGATTTTTACCTTCTCCTCCCGGATGTATGGTACGAACCTTAGTAGTTCTAGAAATTTATTTATAAGGTCCTCCATCGTCGTTTGTCCGAGTCGTAACTCATAAAATTCTTTCGTCTTCCTTTCATAATAACTTTCAGAAAGGTATTGTTTCTTAAAATACTTCTTAAAGTTGGACCATTCCAACTGTTTCTCCTTTAGGCCCTTGGCCAATTTCAAAGCTTGCCACCAAATGCTAGCCTTCCCCTTCAGATTGTAGATGGCCATTCTAACTTTCATGTTACTGAAATAGTTGTAGATTTGGAAGTATTTTTTTATGTCCAACAACCATGCCTCGGCTTCTTCTCCTATCCTAGATTCTCCATCAAAAGTGGTTGCTTTAATCTTTTTAAATTCTCCTTCAAGGTGGTCGGTTTGTTTTCTTTTTTTGTCTGGTATGGTTTTTTCTTCAGCTGAAGGTGTCCCTTCAGACGAACTGCCTCCTTTTTCTGTCTTCACACCAGAATTCTTGAAGGCCCTTTTTCTTACCTCTTCCTCATGGTTATCATCTTTTGGCCTTTTCTTGGTTACTATACTACGCAACAGGACTTCATTTATCTCTTGTTGTTCCTGCTGTGCCTTCTTCAATTTTTCATTGTCCACCTTGAAAACCTGTAGTTCAACAATAAGATTCCTCATTGTTTCCAACACCTCCGTGGGTGAACTTCCATCACTGTTCTGTCTTGGATCTCCAGGAGGTCCTTGCTGCGGATTCTCTTCCATCCTGATTTCTGCACCTTCTTGAGCTGCCATAATTCAACACAAAATGGAAAAAGGCTTTCGGTCTGAATCCACAAGATTTATTGTTTTTTTCATAAATCAAAATATAAATAAGCATTTAATGTGGACCTATTCAGGCCCAGTGTTGTAACTTTGGCTTTGATACCATATGTAATGTACCTCAAAAAACTGTCAAAAAAAAATAAATTGTGTGTACATTTATCCATGAAAGGTTCTGAGATTTCAAGCAAGTAAGCTTTCTGTTATAAGGCTTGAGTCTGAAAGTTCATTAGAATCCTTACTAACATCGGCTGTCCTCACCATTCAACTTAAAGTTTCCTAATCGACGATATAAAAGTGTTTACTCTTCACTTCAATGTTTATCTAAGATCCCGTAATTTATAATTACTTTTCTATCTATTTGTGCCTATAAACACTACCACAGTCTTAACAATACAAGTAACTTTGGGATTTTATGGCCAATTCCCTACATAAAAATATTACCATATGTTCGCAATACAAATGGCTTGTAATACGGTCTGTTACTTCCATACCTCTATCTGGAATGAAGACTCTCCAATCAACACACAACAACTCCTGAAAATCGCGAAAAGTGACCAGCATGTCGGGATTTCAGAGTTTGGGATTTCACGAGTACAACAGCCAACATCAACGCACAACAATTCCCTAAATCACGAAAAGTGACCAGCATTTCGAGATTTCGGAGTTCGAGATTTCGTAAGTACAACAGCCAACATCAACGCACAACAATTCCCAAAATCGTGAAAAATGACCAACATTTCAGGATTTCGGAGTTCGAGATTTCGCGAGTACAACAGCCAACATCAACGCACAACAATTCTCGAAATCGTGAAAAGTGACCAACATTTCGGGATTTCGGAGTTCGGGATTTTGCAAGTACAACAACTAACATCAACAGATACAAACCTCTGAAATGCGAAACAAAGGGAAGGTTGGACTAGTACTTCGGGGTTTCGGGGTTCAGAACTTCGTGAGTTCAAGTGCCCCAAACTGCAACATATTAGAACTTTCGAAATGCGAAAAGGAAAAGTGGGGCCAGCATTTCAGGATTTCGGGGTTCGGGACTTTGTGAGTTCAAGTACTCAAACAAAAACATATGTAAACTTTCAAAATGCGAAAAAGGAAAGGTGAGACTCGCATTTCGAGGTTTCCGACTTCGGGACTTCGTGAGTTCAAGTACCTAAACAACAACATATGAAAACTTTCGAAATGTGAAAAAGGAAAGGTGAGACCCTCATTTCGATATTTCGGGGTTCGGGACTTCGTGAGTTCAAGTACCCAAACAACAACATATGCAAACTTCCGAAATGTGAAAAAGGAAAGGTGAGACCCGCATTTCAGGATTTCAGGGTTCAGAACTTCGCGAGTTCCGTAGCCAAACATCCAACATACAACAATTCTCGAATTGAGAAAAATAAAGGAAAGGAGAGACCCGTATTTCAGAATTTTAGGGTTTCATAAACCAAACAACAACACACAACAATTCCCGAATTCTGAAAAGGTGAAAGGATGTGGAACCAACACTCCAAGATTTCGGGATTCGGGGTTTCGGGGTTTCAAATGCCCAACAACAACACATAACAACTCCCGAAATGCCGAAAGGTGAAAGGATGTGGGACCAATGCTTTGGGATTTTGGGATTCGGGGTTTTGAAAAACAAGGGAACTTTGCATAAATGTAACTAGCAAGTCCCGAAAGCCGAAATTCACATTATTTTCATAATTCTAAGATTTTTTCCTTTTACTGGTATTATTACTTTCGTCTTATGAAACAGTAGGTGTAGAAGGATTCAATATCCATTACCTAACAGAATTCTGAAAAATCTAAGCTTAAGAGTTTATACACATATAATTTATAAAAGGGGTACAAAAGGGTAACAAGTTCTATAAAAGGTAACTCCTATTATGTTCACTCAGAGCCTCTTTAAACAATGCATTAAACGTCAACAGTACTAGATCTATGCATCTAAGAATAAGAATATCATTCCATCATAGTTTGGAAATTATAAATGAGGATCCGAGGGATCTGAGTTTGGATTATGGGGTTCCCAGAATTATTTAACTTTCCGAATTTTGTATATCTAGTATTTTGACTTCAGATTAAACCTAACCCGTAAATGGATCGGCTTTCTTAAACTCAACTTCTATAAAATAAATTTGCCTAGCACTTCCAGATTTCGGGAGGGACCACTCCAGAATTTAGACTGTGATTGTACATTTAATACCACGATAAACTTCATCCATTGAAATAATTATTTCCAATTTAGAAACAATTAGATGCATAATAACAGTTACCCACAAAACATCCAAGAATAGAGAGGGAAAGGTTTACATTAATGCAATTAGATATAATCACACATCAGATACCTGCCATCAATCAAAACATAGCCATTCAAAATAGAGAGGGGTAGATCAACATATCTGAATCCAATCCACGGGAAGACAAAGGGAACAACCACGTTCCTCCCAACTGTAGAATAGGGAATCCAAAGTCACTTTCCCGATTCACCCCCTAGCCTGACCATGAATCCATGAGGGAAAACTTGGAAACTCCTCCTCGGCAATGTCCTTCAATTCCAACAGTTATCCTCTTGCCTCACACTTACTCAACAGTGCTCATAACAACAAGGCAATTCTATTTCAGCAGGCTCCTCTTCCTTCACACTCAATCCCCAGTGTTCATAACATCAAGAGAGCTCAGGAATCCTTTCCCAACATACTTGGCAGCGTCCTACCTCCTCGCATATGCTATTTATCAATTTTTTCCTAGGTCTTTTTCCCTCCTTTGGGGATTTTCGTAGCTCTCTTAATCCCCAATTTTTAGGGGCTGCCAGTGGCCAAATCTCTGATTTTCGACTTCTCATAATCAGCCTAGAGGAAGTTCCAACATGTTCCCCACTCATGGAGTCATGGTCAGTTGATTTTAACATGGTTGTTCCATTTGTCCTCCTGCAATTACTATAAATATTCTATTGTGATACAAGTGTCATAGTCAAATAGTTAGTTGAGTCCAAACAGATCTCTGCCCAACAGTCACAATAATTAAATACAATTATTAAATTCGAAATTCAGAATTGCCATAAATGCCAAAAAATTTCCAGATTCGAATTTGCCAAAAACGGAAATAAATTTCCAGCAAACAAAAATAAAAAAAAATATTTTATTTTTAGGGGATGTCACATGATCCACTTAAGATTTTTCACATGGAAAAACTACATGTCATTTGATATTAATTAAAAGTTGTAAGCTTTCACGCTTCATTCAATGATGGTTTTTCTTTCAAAGGATATCCCCTATAAATTGGCCTTAAAAAATTTAGGATTTTTTTTTCTTAATGCATGTTTATGTTCAAATCCTAGTTTGGATACAATTTCTAACTCTGAAAGTTTACATGGCCTTCAAAACTTTAGGATTTTTTTTTCTTAATGCATGTTTATGTTCAAATCCTAGTTTGGATACAATTTCTAACTTTGAAAGTTTACATTCGATTATTTAGAGCTTGAAATTGGTTAAAGCATTGAGACCCACGGTGGGTGTATGTAGTAGAGGGTGGGAATGTTCCTAGCCCTCCCATTTCGCATGGATGCATCATGCACAACTAACCCACCTCGTGGGCTCCTCCTTGAGATTTGGTGCTTGTGACCCATGTGAATGTTGTGTCTAGTGTGACTCATTGTGTTTAGGTGTCGTGACTTCGATGATGGTTGAAGATTGGGCCTTGGGCCAATACATTTTTAAATCCATTGAGTAAAATTAGAACAAATATATATATATATATATATATAATAAAAATAAACCCTACATCCTCAAAATAAGGGCACTAGGCCTTGCATGAGACCCATATGTCAGTCTCCTCGCCATGATACTAACTCCAAAACCCTAGGTCGCACATCCGAGGCTCATTTGTTCATTATTCTTTTTGTTTTCTCACTCAGGGTTTCTCCTCTAAGCAGGTTTGAGCGCAGCTCATAGCTCCCTAGCCTGTCGCCTAAAGGCACAGCCATGACCGACATGA
>JASDQU010439326.1:53371-69208 GCA_032191745.1 Picea mariana
AGTGCAAAAATGGTTCCTCCTAATTCTATAGAAATGTCGCTAGGGATGTCCGACAACAACCATTTTTTTGTGCACTTGATTTCTGGAGTGTTGAGCACATCATGAAGCTTGTTAGCTCTCTCCCTTGATGCCTCACACTTGGGCTTTCTCCCTCAACGCCTCACACTTGGGCTCTCTTGGTGCCTCACACTTGGGTTATTGACCTGTGATGTGACGTGTAGTGCATGAGCTTAGGCTTCCTATGGGCCTTATCCTTGGATTCACATAAACTGTGAATAAATGAATATATTTGCTTCATGGTATCTAACCCTACATTAGGTTGAAGCAAAATTTAAGAGTTTTATACAATGAGAATTTGCAGTTGATTTCTGAGATAAGGGCTTGTAATCTAGGTTGTAGGTCAAGGGTTTGGGAAGAGATTGTACAGTTATGTAGGTGGTCAAACCTAGGTTTCAGTTTTGAAACCAGGATGTAAGTACTTCTTTTTCAAGGCCTCAATAAAATAACAATTGTCTCTTAACATCCTACTGAAATAACTGCCCAAAGTTCCCAACAACAACTAATATTCTACTGAAATAACTGCGCAAAGTTCCCAACAACAACTAATATTCTACTGAAATAACTGCGCAAAGTTCCCAGCAACAGTGCCTTGAGAGTTCCCAAAAAAATATTTCTCCCAATTTTCCTCCTCCTCTTCCACCTATTGCAGAATTTTCTAAAACAAAATGAGACCTTTCTCCAAGTCCCTTGCCTTCTTCCTTATCCTCCCCTCTCATTCAATTCCCCAACTACCTTATCCCCTCATTAATTCCCCAATTCCCTAACTACCTTATACCCTCATTAATTCTTCTCCAAGTCCCCTACCTTCTTCCTTATCCTCCCCTCTCATTCAATTCTCCAACTACCTTATCCCCTCATTAATTCCCCAATTCCCCAAGTACCTTATCCCCTCATTAATTACTTCACCTACTCTTTTTTAATAATAAAATAATAAAAGACTCAATGAATTTATTTTAATAATTAATTAAATTTAATTTAGCAACTATGATAAATAAATTATCAATTTAGGTTGTTACATTCAACAATTTTGTTGTCATGTAAAAGTGCAAGAACAAGATTTTAGAATATGCATTGATTATTATACCAATCCATAAGCAGTTTGAAATAATTACCATATGGCTGAAGCTTCAGCTCTGTTATTTGTTCGGCTCCCACATTCATATTTGAGTAAGAAGTAATGGTATTGGTTGAGATATAGTATAACACCTATTCCACCTGAACCTAGAGTTCCTTGACAAGTCCCATCTAAAAAATTCTGTGCATAATTTTGATTAATTGTAGGCTTTTTAATCATTGAGTGAGAGGGTTTCTTAATCACTATGTGAGAGGGTCTCTTTGTGCTTTTGCTACATTCTTTAAATTATTTAATTTAATCGTTTAAGTGATTAGTTTATAAAAATATTTTTTCAAAACAAAAACATATTTTCTTTATTATTAAATGATAACTAAATTAAGTTATAATGAAAATGTTTTTCAGAAAAATAATGAAATTGTTAGAGAAATTTTTGGATCAAAACTGTGTGTGGAGTTTTGAAAAATTCACATACAATTTTAATCCAGAACTCTCTCTAATATTATATGACTAATTGTGGAAACTTGCATTCTCGAACGGTAATGCCTTCCTCATGAGAAAACTAAAATTGCTAAAGGAGAAAACATTATTACATAAAAAGCCGAGTGCTGCTATGTTTACATAAAAAGTTTCAAGTGCTTCTATGTAATAGCACAAGCAATCCAAGTAGCATATAGTATGCAGTTTTTAACCATTATTTTTTTAAATATAGGGGAATCAATAACTGACAGAGATTACTATTTAACAACAGCTATTCATCAGGTGGATTTTTAGATCTAGAGGAATCAGTAACAGATCTAAATTACTATTTAACAACCATTATTAATCAGATGGATTTTCACCATTTTTAGGCTGGCTAGTTTCTTTTTACAGCAAGTGCACTTGGGCAGCATAATCAAGATTGTATCTATTCTTCTAAGCTTTGCATGGCATGAGAAGGAAGACCGAGGAGAGCATTGATGCTCTTTCATTCCTTGCCATGCAACAGAAACAACACAACTTATCTCTCAGGAGGATTGACTGGCCCCGTCTACAAGGGCTCCCCCAATCCGAAATTCGCAGTATAGAACGACAGACGTGTCCATGTGGTTATCACAAGCGTTGCAGTAAGAGAAGGCCTTACACGATTAACTTCAATGTAATCGATGGCCGACCTCATATATTTGTTTGTCGTCATGGCTATGGCCTTTTGGACCAGCCCCACTGCGAACGACAGAGGCTTCTCCGCCAGATCTCCTACTGTGGACAAGCAATGGTCATAAACAATCCCGTTTCCAAAGTATCCCTTGGGCAGCGACGATTTGAATCTGTTCCGCCCGTCCACTGCAAAGAGAAGCTTCGTTTCCTGGTTTGGTGCCATCTTCATAGCCTTGCTGTGACATCTCCATATGTGCGTCGAGAAAGCTTCGAAAGTGGTGCAACGGGCAATAATACCATCTCCCATTGCTTGCTGTTTCAATCGGTCAAGTCTTTCTGGGATGAAGCAGAAGGAATTGTAGGACAAACCCTTGTCGCACAAGATATCCATGAGGTTGATAAATTCTGAAGCAAGAAATGCAGAGAGAAAAGAATAGAGTAGAAAATTGTATTCAATATATTGAGAATGTAAGGAGAAAGTACAATAAGAAGAGTTAATGAAGAACTTCTAATGCAAAGGGAAAATAGCTCAGCTAAATAGGCTCAAGCAAATCAAGAAAAGAAAAGTACAACTGGCTAGGACAACTGGCTAGGACACCTGGCAGTGTACAGTTAGCCTGTTGAGGTTACATTGTATTTAACACTCCCTCTTAAACTCAACAGTTACAAACATCAGCACTGGTTATGCCCAAGTGTTGTCTCTGAAAATCAAAAACAGATTTTCCTAGTGGCTTTGTGAAGATATTTGTGAGTTGATCTTGAGAACCACAGAATTGAAGTGCAATATCACCATTATTGACTAGCTCGCGGATGAAGTGAAAGCGAGTGTCAATGTGTTTTCTTTTCTTGTGAAACACATGATTTTTGGACAGAGAAATTGCTGAAGTATTGTCACAGAAAATAGGAGTTGGATCCTTTTATGTATGTGACATATCTTTCAATATTCTTCTCAGCCACACAGCTTGACAAGAAGCTAAGATAGCAATGACATACTCTGGCTCTGCAGAAGATATTGATACAATTGGCTACTTCTTTGATGCCCATGAGATCAGGTTTGTGCCCAGGTGAAAAACATGTCCAGATGTGCTTTTCCTGTCATCTAGGCTGCCTGAAAAATTACTGTCTGTGTAACCAGAAAGTTGATTACTATCAGATTTAGTGTACCATAAGCCAAAATTGAGAGTTCCTGCAACATATCTCAGAATTTTTTTCACCATTTTCCACTGAAAATCTTTGGGGGATTCCATGAATCTGGAAACAAGGCTGGCTGCATACATAATGTCAGGCCTAGTTGCTGTAAGATACAACAAACTGCCTACTAAAATTTTGTACAGGGTAGGGTCCACTGTAGGGCCTTCATCTTTCTTTCTCAATTTTGTGCCTAGAGGTATAGGGGTTTCTGCTGGATTGCATTCTTCCATGCGAAATCTTTTGATGATGTTTGTTGCATACTTTTGCTGATAGACAAAAATTCCTTTGGTTGATTGATCAACCTCAATCCCTAAAAAATATTTCATTATGCCAAGATCTTTCATCTCAAACTCAGATTGCATGGCATGTTTAAATTTGTTAACTCAAGATTTCTAGTATAGATCATGTCATCAACATATAAACATACAATCAGAATTTTACCATGCTGATCTATTTTGGTGTAAAGAGTTGTTTCATTTTGGCTTTTGTTGAAACCACTTTTGATCAGGTAAGTGCCAATTCTACTGTACCAAGCTCTTGGAGCTTGCTTTAATCCATACAAGGCTTTCTTCAACCGATATACTTTGGCTGGTTATTCTTGGACTTCAAATCTCGGTGGTTGATCGACATACACCTCTTCTTCTAAAAAACCATTCAGGAATGCTGACTTGACATCCATCTAGTATACTTGCCATTTGTGTTGGGTTGTTATGACCAATAGAGCCCTTACAGTTTCTATTCTTGCTACTGGAGCAAATGTTTCACCATAGTCAGTACCTGGTTGTTGTGAGAATCCTTTGGCAACAAGTCTTGTCTTGTGTTTTTCAATCTGCCCTTTTTCATTGAGTTTAGTCTTGTAAACCCACTTGACACCAATACTCTTCTTGTGAGTTGGCAAATCAACAAGATCCCATGTCTTGTTCTTCTCAATGGAGTCACTTTCTTGGTTCATGGCTTGAACCCAATGTGGCTCCTTAGCTGCTTCCTTAAAATATGTAGGTTGACATGACATTAGTGCAAAAAGATTGTGTTGTTCAAAGTCATCCAACTGCTGATGGATTTCTCTCAAACTTTGAGTTCTCTGATTTTGAGGTTCAGAGAATGAGTCTCTGCTGGAAGTTGAGTTATCCTAAGAGTTTTCAGGTTGTCTTTGTACTTGCAATCTTGGAAGAGCAGGTTGAGGTATTGACTGTTCTGAATTTTTTGTTTTTTCAGAACTTGGCAGCAATGGATTTTGGTTGTCCATCTATTGATTTTCTTATTCATTCCAGAATTGATTTTCTAGAAATTTTACATCTCTACTGAGAATTAGTTTCTTGGAGATTGGATTGTAAAGCCTGTAAGCTTTAGATGTTTCACTATATCCAGTGAAGATACATTTCTCACTTCTATCATCCAATTTCTTCCTTAATTCATAAGGTATGTGAGCGTATGCTATGCATCCAAATGTCCTTAGATGCGCAACATTGAGCTTTGTCCCACTCCATGCTTCTTGGAGGACTTTTAGCTTCAGTTTGGTGGTTGGAGACCTATTCAAGAGATAAGCTGAGCATGCTACTGCTTTAGCCCAAAAATTATTTGATAAACTTTTCTCTTTGAGAAGTGTTCTTGCCATATTCATTATTGTCTGATTTTTCTTTTTAGCCACTCCATTCTGTTGTGGAGTATACCTGGTTGTTGTTTGCATGATAATTCCTTGTGATTTGCAGAAATTTGTAAATTATTTGGAGTTGTATTCTCCTCCTCCATCTAACCTGAAAGCTTTTATATATTTTCCACTCTGATTTTCAGCTTCTGCTTTGAATTCCTTGAATTTTGCAAAAGTTTCAGATTGTGTCTGAGAAAATAGATCCAAATTTTCCTGCTAAAATCATCAATAAGTGTTAGAAAATAAAATCTACCACCTATGGACTTTGTTTGCATTGGTCCACATAGGTCAGTGTGAACAAGTTCAAGATGTCGTTTGACTTGATTGGAAGACTGTGGAAAACTAGTTCTATTATGTTTTCCAAGTATGCAAGACTCACATGGGGGAATTTGCTCTTTAAAGATAGGAAGACCTTTGACCATGGAGTGCTTCTGAAGAAGACTTAGACTCCGAAAGGGTAGGTGTCCAAATATTGTATGCCAAACCATAGTTTCATTCAGGGTGGATGCATTTTGTGCATATGTTTGGTTCAGATTTGTAGTTCTGAGGGTAAGGGGAAACATCCTATTCTGATTCGTGGATTTCAGAAATCAATTTTCTGATGGGGGTTTTGTCATATATCTTACAAGATGCTCCCTCAAAGAGTACCTTATAGCCATGTTTAATGAGTTGTCCTACACTTAGCAAATTATGTTTTAGATCTGGAACATGATAAACATTGTTTATGTCCTTCTTTACATTCTGTTTAGTAAGAATAAGTATAGTTCCTTTTCCTTGAATTTTGACTAAGGAATCCTTTCCAAGTGTAATATCAGATGAGATTGAAGAATCAATGCATGAAAGTAATTCTTTGTTACCTGTCATGTGATTGCTGCATCCACTATCCAGCAACTAGAGATCTCTAGGTTGTTCTTCAGTCTTGTGACAAGAGAGAAACATACCTCTTGAGGTCTCTCCTGTATGATTTGACACATGTGCTCTGCTTGAGAGATGATCTGCTTGCTTCTTCCTACATTCAGATTCATAGTGCCCATACTTTTTGTAGTAATATCATTGTATGTTTGATTTCTCATTTGATCTTCTCCCTCTGCCTCTTTGAGGCTGGAAACTCTGATTCTGATTATGTTGTTTGTGTCCTTGGAAGTGTTGATTCGGGTGCCATTGTATGTTTCCTCCACTGGAATGAGGGTTACTTTGACTGCTCCCTCTTCCTTGGTGACTTCTGCTTCTTCCTCTGCCTCTCCCTCTACTGAAGTAGAATTGATTTTTAAAGGCATTGGCGATTGACTCATCTGTGAGATGTAGTCTAGTTTCATGTGTCACCAGAGAACCAATTAGTTCATCTATTGAAAAACGTGACACATCCTTGGATTCAAGGATTGTTGTAACGACCATTTCAAATTTAGTTGGTAAACTTCTGAGGACTTTCTCAACAATGCATTGATCGGGGATGGCTTCACCAGTCAATCTAATCTGGTTCACAATTCCCATGACTCTCGTCATAAAATGATCCACATTTTCAGACTCTGTCATTCTTAAAGTCTCGAATTGCATCCTCAAGGTCTGCAGTTTCATTGTTTTAACGTTGTCATTTCCTTGGTAAGCTGATTTAAGGATGTCCCAGGCCTGTTTTGAAGTACTAGCACCTATGATTTTTGAGAAAATTGAGTCATCCACTGAATTTTGAATCCTGAATTTATCTTTATTTTCTCTGTTTCTCTGAGTTGCTTGAGCAATTCTTTGCTGGTTTGTCATGGCAGAAAGGTCTGCTAGATCTGGTTCCGCATATCCAAGATCCACTAGATCCCAGCACTCTTGTGCTTGCAAAAATGATCTCGTCCGAAGAGGCCAGAACTCATAGTTCTTTCCAAGAAGAATCCGACCTTGAGTTGGTCCTAAATTGCTAGACGTTTCCATATTTTAAAGAATTTAGTAAAAACAGAAAGAAAATTCGTATTTACTTGTCTCCTGCGCGTAATTTGCAGTGACTTCAGAATTTCATCCTTCGGGACTTTGGGACTGCTGACTGCGAGTCCTCCAAACTCTTGTCTCTCCAAATTTTGGTCGCCAAAACGCCAAAAAGAGCTTAACGGCCTCGAATTGACCCTTAGTCTCCACTTAATGTGTCCACGTGCCTAAATGTTCAAGCGCTACCAACTTTTTGCGAATCGGGGAATCGCGATGTCTTCGTCAGTTCTATGTCCCTCAATTTGTTGAAATCCGAAATATCCTGGCACTAACACCTTTTCAGGATTTCGTGTTTCGGGACTTCGACGGTTTTGCTGCGACGATCTGGGTCCTTCGGACTCCCGGTGTGCGAGGTGCCAAAATTTCACCTTGGACAATCAACGGTCCAGATCCTCTCGGGATTTCGCAAGTCATTATTTTGCGAGTTTAGAACTCTTGTCACAGAGTTTTCCAAACCGCAAACTCTGAAATGCCGAAATTTGGATGGCGCTTAGATCTGTTGCCACTTGTCCTCTCAGCTGGACGGTTCACAATCCTTTCGGGATTTCGTGATTTCTGATTTCGGGATTTCGTGATTTCGTGTATCGGGGTTTCGAGTGCAGTCCCCTTTGCTCGTCCAACTCTCGATTCCCGATTTTGCGATAGAGTCAGATTGATGAATCACGATCTTTCTCGATCCAACGGTCTAGAATGACTCGGTATTTCGTGATTCGTGAATTCTCACTACAGTCTTCTGACCTTTACACCCTGCGAGTTAGCGAAATGCCGAGATCTTGCCACGTGTCCTCCTTGATGGACGGTCCAGATGATTTCGGGATTTCGCAAGTGGAATTTTCTCCTGTGCACTCTAGAGGACTAAACCTCGTGCACTTTCTCACGGATCCGATGGCTGTCGGTCCTCTGCGCGAAATCTAATGGCTGAAATTCTTTCGCCTTTTCTGCGCTCTCCTCGTCACTTCTGAACTGGATTTCCACCTCAATATTTTCGTAGGACAGATCTTACGGCTGCGACAACTGTTCTTGGCTGCTTTCGCAAGTTTTTTTGCTGTTCTTGCAAGGATTCTCTCTTGCAGAAGAAAAATTCGTGAATCTTTCAAAGATTTGAAAGAATTTCATGAGTTCTTTGAAGCTTACTGTTCTCTACTGCAATCTTTGACGGATTTGAGAGAATTTGCGAAATTCTTTAAATGATTCTGCCTTCTATAGTAATCTTTCACAAATTTGATTGAATTCTTTGGATTATTCAAATGTTCCTGCCTCCTGCAGCTCTTCTTCGTGAATCTTTGACGAATTCGAAATTGTTCACGATTATTTAAACTTTCTTCTTCTGCAATCTCTGCATGCTCGATCTTTTGAGCATATAGCGCTCTATTTCCTCGCGTGAGCTTCCTACGAGGATCTTTTGAGAGTATTATGGACAACTCTCCAAGCCTTGTGAAAAGTCTGTGTCGCGTGCTCTCGTGATCTGTGTAAGCTCTGCGCTGTGAGGATCATGTTTCTCTCCAGCCTATGTGAAGAGGCTTACTACTGAAGCTCTGATACCATGATAAATTTTGAAACAAGAAATGCAGAGAGAAAAGAACAGAGCAGAAATTTGTATTCAGTATATTGAGAATGTTAGGAGAAAGTACAATAAGAAGAGTTAATGAAGATCTTCTAATGCAAAGGGAAAATCGCTGAGCTAAATAGGCTTAAGCAAATCAAGAAAAGAAAAGTACAGCTGGCCAGGACAGCTGCCAGTGTACAGTCAGCCTGTTGAGGTTACATTATATTTAACAGAGGTTCGATACGTTGTCTATTTCGGAGAATTCGCTGTGGGGATACTCGATTCTTATAGGGGAGCGGGCTCGAAGTATTGATCTATCCATGTAGGGTGGTACTGATAGTGGCAACTCTCATGCTGTTTTGGACCATGAGTTTACGAATTCCATTGCTGCCAGCCCTTCGAACATGCAGTGGTTTATGGCCAACCCTAACACAAATCCTCCACATTTGAATTTCGTTACCTGTTAATTATTAAAAACTAGGACAGTAAAACCATTAACGATTGAAAATGGATGGGATTAATCCTCTCCCAAATGAGAGAGAAACTAAAAAAATGAAGTTAGTACAGATCCCAAACCCACAAAATATTTATCTAAGTAGTTCTTAATCTTCAATCTTCCAAGAGAGTAATAGATCTCAAACAAACTAAAGGAAATTAAAGGATTTTCACCGAAACCTCAGCAAGAAGGGGAGGTATCTCGAGGATATTCTTAGCATTGGGGAGGCTATAAACAAGATTTCCAAGCATAACGGGATCTGCCCTCTCAAATCTCCAATCTCTTCAAGTGGACAATCTGCTTCTGCTTCAACAAAGACAGCACCCTCGGCATTGCAGTGGACGTTGAGTTTACCCTCCGGGCTTAAGCCAAGCCGCCCTACCAAAGGATAATACTTCACCAAAACCTTCCGGAGTGCTTCCTTAATCACTCCAGCTGGATCCTCATGGCCCTTCTCCATGCTGCCATTGTAGCAATACACGGTCTGCACAACAATTGCTATATTCTGGTCAAGATTCGATAGAAAATAGATGTGATTCTTTGTGGGTTCTGCTGGTACGACGAGACTTGGTTTCTGCAACTTCACTCTCTGACTTGCTTGCGTCGTCGATTTGGCAGCCATAGGAATGGGTCTAATTAACTCCTTGCACTCGCTGGTAGCTTCAAACATTAAAGTTTTCCAGAACCATTTAGCCTTATAACTGCTTTATGAACATCTTATGCATGGGCACTTCCTTATGTTTATGCATGCACGTTATAAAGAAATTTTGCAGAGTCCCCAATACTGAGAGTCCTCTGTCAATCGATCTACAGAATTTGCTTCGTCTTCATCACTATGTTTCAAAGATACTGTCATTAGATTCACCATTAAAGAAAGAAAGGCAAAGCAGTGTGGTAATAAAAATACTAATGTCTAACGGAGATTTCGAAAACAAATTCCCAACAACCTTGAGAATCAGCTAGATTAAAAACAACGAGAATGTTTTGCCTTTATGCTCTGAATTGTCTGCCCACCTCTTTGATCTATACTCGCACTTCGTAAAAATACCACCTTCTACAGTTTCTTACAAGATGTCATAAAAAAAAAAGCACATTTTCCATACTGTAAACCCTTAACCAAAGAAACATAAGTACAAGAATATAAACCTAAACCTAATGATAGAAGAAATGGGAAAAGCTATGGTCAAGGAGAAACAAAAGGGTGTAATGATTAAAAATTATTGTTTCCTCCTGAGATATTAAAGGTTCAAATGGAGAGTGAGTAGAGTATGTATATCTCTTTAGACTTTAGCATCAAATAACTTTAGCATCAAATAACTAGGCAGAGAAAATGGATATGAAGAATTATAAGTTTAAATCAAAATAAGAATATTTAAATTATAAACAATTATTATTAATCAATATTCAAATTTCTAGAAAAGGAAAAAATGAAAATACTTCACAATTCTAAAGAGAAAAAAATCCACCTTATATAATTGAGAAAATGTTGTCTAGAATATAGGTCCTTTACAATCCAGTTTAATATGGGGAGATGTTGAGAGATTGGGGAGATGTTGAGGGGTTACTCTTAGATAATAACAATATATTTAAAAAAAACTTAAAGTTGGCTCAATTAAAAATAATAATAATTATAAAAATAAAAACTCTTTAATTGAACAATAATAATTTTTTTTAAATAGATTCAAGTAAAAAAATAATTATAAACACTATTTAAAATTTGATATGGAATGCAATAATAACCAACTAGTAATACCTATATTATTTATTAATATATTAACATAATCCAAAACAAAAAGAAAAGAATTGCACATAGAGAACATTAAACTGATCAAAGTAAAACATAAGCTATTGACAAATACTCATCCAAATATTTCAAAGGAAAGGGTATCCCACAAAATTTATTAAAAAATTTAAAACAAATTCCAGAGAACAATAGATTCCACAAACATGGCAAAGACAATGATGATGGATCTGTATCTTTCTAGCATATAAATGTATATTTCTAATATATAAATGTATAAAAAATTTTATAGTAATTAATAGTTGATAGTTATATTATTTATTAATATTATAATAATAATATATTTTTAAGTTTTTAGTCAAGCCATATACTAAATTGGTGTATGAGATTTCTTTATTTTATTTGTGGGACAAGGTATTCTCTTTGTATAGTGATTTGATTGCTAAAGTCTAAGGAGATATACATATCCTACCATCATTTGGATTTGAACATGTGACTTCTGAAAAGGAAATATTGAAAACACAAATACTTAACAACTCAGAAAATCAACTTCACATAAATAGCACTAAGATGATCAAAACTAAACCTCAACATGATTGATTATGCCAGTAATTTTATTAAGGTCTCAGTCAAGCCAAACACCAAATTGGTGTATAAGATCTCCTTGTTTTTGGGAACAAGAGATTCCTCAAAACAATAATTTAACTTTGAATATGAATGTCAACTAAAATATACATACCCTATTCCATCTAGATTTGAATGTGTTATCTCCAAAGAAAAAACATAGAAAACACATATACTTAACCATATCATAACTGAAAAATACAAAAAATAAACTTCACATATATAACACTAAACCTCAACATGAATGATTACGCCAGTGATCTTATTAAGTATAAGATCCGTTTTGTTTTCTCAGCAAATCCAATCCTATGGGGAGCATGGAAACTTTTCTCTCATTTATCGCATTTCCGGATTGCAGAGCAAGAAAATCGGTTTCAGTTTCTACTTAATTTCGGGTCGAGGGATTTAGAGTAATCCTTTGAGAGATCGTATAGAGCCAGAGCTCTCTGGGATGCATCCGCGCATCTTTGTCTGAGTGCGAGCTCATCAAAATGTATGGATTCACTAGATTTGAAGTCGTTAACATCGGCTGGCAAACGGAAAAGAATTCGACTGTAAAATTTGTTTAAAGTACTTACGCAAGATTTCAAATCTCTGAGCTGCACTAGACATGTGTGAACTGGCTTTACTCAGAAACCCCGCGATCTTTCATAAATTGCTCTACGCTCTCTGTGCGTTCAAAGCCCCACCTGCTGTGCTGTGCTGTGGAATGAATGGCCACGGCTTAAATTTAAATGACGATACGAGAAAAAGTACAGCTAATGCCGACAGAACCAGATCTTGAGGGTGAGAAAGTATGGAGTCGACTGGTTGTCGTGCGTAACGGAACAACCACCAGTAGAAAAGTGGACGGAAGCAGACTTTAAAAGCTAGCAGTAAATACCGATTGGTTTAGGTGAAGGAAAAACCGACATTAAGGAATGGCGAGCCTTCTGCCGGCCGCCGCAAGTTAGTCACCAATTAGACGTGCCCTATCCGGCGTCTCTTCGGGGCCAATTTTGATTAAATCTCATACAGAATTTCGAAACTGTAATTTCTTCACAGTCAAAACTGTGATGTAATCAGTTTTCAAAATCTGACATAAAGAATTTCAGAACTGTAATTTCAACGAGAAAAAACTGTGATGCGATATGATTTCATAGATTTTCTATAAATCTACTCAGTTGGAAATTGGAATAGTAATTTGGACTGCAAACTTGATCATATTGAAAGATTTTTATTCAGCAGACGGATATAATTGATCGATACACGGCTCAGAGCCACCCAGCCCACGTTAATCAAACTACCATGGAAAAGCCTTTAAAGCTTCTGGTGATGCTGTCAGAAATATTGTTTTGTGATCTATAATCTTGCACATGTACAAGATTCAAGAAGAAATGGTCCTTAGAGGTTCTGTCAATGCTGTGACAAATATGGTCCTTCAAATTTTCAGTAAAGGATTTGGTGGGGGTTATTGGTGGGAGATGTGATTTTCACCCAACTCAACTCATCAGGGATCGAACTCCAAACTATATGGAGAAATTGAAATTGGTTTTTGTTGAGGAAGAAGTTAATGTTATATTTGGTTTAGGAGTAAGCTAATGGAGCAATCTTCCTTTTTTTTAGGTAAAAAAATGGTTTTGAATCTGCTCTGATTCTCAGGGCCTGAGTTTGGCGTGGATGAAAGTTCCATGCATTTTAAAACCTTACTTTAGGGGTTTTGCCTCATTTTAAACCAATCCAGATGTTCAGAAAATTGATCAGAGTTCTAGATCTACCGGAAATTTAAACCTGCATTACCAAAAAACGTGCCAAAAAAATAACTCCGGAGGAAAAATTGCTCCAGAGTTAGCCCACTACTTTGGTTTATAGGTGGTTGGATATACTCCTTGAATTATTTTTTTGATTTCTTTTTTGAATTTAAGAAAATTATTTTAAAACTCAAGATTTAGAATTTTTTGACACTAGTAACACTAATTTTCTCTCTACAAACCAATAGTAGGTTATTTCAGATGATCTGATTTTTCTATTGTGATAAATCAATTTACCAATTTTCCTAAAATAATTATGATGAATCAAATTACATTCTCAAATAATAAATAACTTACAAGATTCAAGAAGAAATGGTCCTTAAAGGTTCTGTCAACGCTGTGACAAATATGGTCTTTCAAATTTTCAGTAAAGGATTTGGGGGTTATTGGTGGGAGATGTGATTTTCACCCAATTCATGAGGTATCAAACTCCATTGAGATATTGGTCTTTGTTGAGTCACAAGTTATTGTTATATTTAGTTTATGGGATGTTGGATATATTATTTGATTTTTTTTTGGATTCAAGAAAATTAGTTAAGAACTCAAAATCTAGAATTATTTGGCACCAGTATCACTTATTTTTTCTCAAAAAACCAATAATAGGTTATTTCAAATGATCTAATTTTTTTATTGTAATAAATCAATTTACCAATTTTTTTTAAATAATTATAATAAATTAACTTACATACACAAATAATAAATACCTATTATTGTCTTCAATACCTTTTAACATTTGAATTTTAATAAATTTCAATGCTTTCTAAATATAAAATTTCCATAATACTTAAAATTATAAAAAAACATTCAAAATACATAATAATACATTTTAAATGAATTTTGATGTGATTTGTCTTTATTATTATTTTCAACAATTTTATTTATTTTAATTTGATATGTATTTATAAAAACTATAATAATATATTTTAAATGAATTTTGATGTGATTTGTTTTTATTATTATTTTCATCCATTTTATTTATTTGAAAAAACTATATGTCAAGCATAGTCATTTAATATTAATTAAAAGTTGTAAGCTTTCACGCTTCATTCATTGATGGTTTAGTTAAAGCATTGAAACCCAGGGTGGGTGTATGTAGTAGAGGGTGGGAAATGTGGGTTCTCGCATGAGACCCACTTGCCCGGCCCTCCCATTTCGCATGGATGCGTCGTGCACAACTAACCCACCTCGTGGGCTCTTCCTTGAGATTTGACACTTGTGATCCATGTGAACGTTGCCTCTAGTGTGACTCATTGTGTTTAGGTGTCTGACTTCGATGGTTGAAGATTGGGCCTTGGGCCAATACATTTTGAAATCCGTTGAGTACAATTAAAACAAATTTATATCTATATATATAATAAAAATAAGGGCATGGGGCCTTGCATGAGACCCACATGTCACTCTCCTCGCCCTTCTCACCATAATACTAATTCCAAAACCCTAGGTCGCACATCCTATGCTCATTTGTTCATTATTCTTTTTGTTTTCTCACTCAGGGTTTCTCCTCTATGCAGGTTTGAGCGCGGCTCGTGGCCCCCTAGCCAGTCGCCCATGGCCGACATGAGCAACCTCATTCTCTTTTCTCCTTCAGGGCTTGTGGGCTGTACCATGGCATTCAGGCCATGAACGCCTCTTCTTGTGAGCTTGCGTTGCCCCTTGTGGCCTCCTCCCTCCTCAGAGGCGTAGTGTAAAGAAACTCCACCTGCATGCCTATGCGCTTGATAGCTTGGTCACCGAAGTTATGCCCCCAGTGGGATCTCCTTCTGGCTTGGTGGCTTGTGCCTTGTAGGCTTTCCTCCTCGTTATTCCGTCGATGCATCTAGTGATAACCTTGAGGTCCTCTGCAAATGCCAACAGTGACAGAGCCTGCGAGGTTTTGACAAATGATTTGGATGAGATAAGCTTATGTGCGTGATTCCAAGCTTCCTTCGCTATAGTGGTATCTTGCAACACGTCTGAGGATTGCCATGTTCAAGGCTGTGATTTCCAGGTTTACACCATAATAGAACTTTGGTGCCAGTTTGAAGGCATCTGCTCCTCCTCGCATGTCTTGGAGATGGAATTTTCCATCTTTGGATTCTGCCAACTGTTTTCGGATCCTGCTACTTCGGGACACCAAAGGGAATTTGTGAAGTGCAAAAGTGGTTCCTCCTACTTCTATAGAAATGTCGCTAGGGACGTCCGACAACAACCATTTGTTTGTGAGCTTGATTGTTGAAGTGTTGAGCACATCATGGAGCTTATTACTTCTCTCCCTTGACGCCTCACACTTGGGCTTTCTCCCTTGACGCCTCACACTTGGGCTCTCTCGGCACCTCACACTTGGGTTATTGACCTATGATGTGACGTGTAGTGCATGAGCTTAGGCTTCCTGTGGGCCTTATCCTTGGATTCACATAAATTGTGAATAAATGAATTTATTTGCTTCATGGTATCTAACCCTACATTAGGTTGAAGCAAAATTGAAGAGTTTTATAGAATGAGAATTTGCAGCTGATTTATGAGATAAGGGCTCGTAAATACAGGGTTTTTAGGTTGTAGGTTAGGGGTTTGGGAAGAGTTTGTAC
>JASDQU010439326.1:122833-136594 GCA_032191745.1 Picea mariana
AGGCAACATATCAACTCCATATCATCTTGTATAGGTAAACAATCACTCCATATCACCTCCAACGACACTTGAAGTAAAAAAAATATATGATAGGCACCTAAGATGCATTTTTCTAAAGTGGTTTTAACGTAATTAAGGTAGTCAAAACATACTTATATTTTCTAGCACGTTGTTTTGAATTTGTTGCTATATTTTTCTAACTAAGTCCAAATTTTTGGATGGTGGTTGAGATCAACCTCCTTATCTTGGGGAAGATTTTTTCCTTTATATTTTGTGAGTTTGAATGTACTAGAGGTGGGAAGAAGCATAGAAGGAATTTTCTATTGAGCATTTTGTATCCTTTTTTGGTTTTTAATGGGAAATTAATGCAGAAGTACAGTACTTTCAAATCAAAGATTCTTGTGTTGGTAATTTGAAGTGTGTGTCTCTTTCCTATATATTTATTTCACATTTTTCCCTTTTTTCATTTCATCTACAAGCTTAATGTACTTCAATTGAAAAGTGATGCTCTGGAATTCATCTAATATTGATGCTCTAGATTAAAATAATTAAAGTACTGCATCTTCTTCTTAACTTAGTCATAATTCATCCAGGTTGGTGCTCTGATTATAGTTATATGTTTTCTTTTTATTCCTAAACAGAAAAATAAATATTTTCAATGAAATGTTGTCAGCTACTTGGCCTCTATTTCATTGATAGTTCCACCAACCAGTCATTGATAATTCCATTTTCCACAAAGTTGACTCCATTCTCAATGGATACCTCATCCTAGCTATGCCAACAATCTTTTTACAAAATTTATTTCCATTTCAGATCTGGCCACTGAGCCTAATTCATAGTGAGGGAGCCCTCTCTGGTTTGGAAAGGCCATATTCCAAGCCTAAATGTGGTTTGAAGGTTACCTTCGTGGTTTTCCTCCCACAGTCAGGAAAATTATGGACTGTTAACACCGTCCATTTGCTTCTACTACAAAAAGAGAATCTATGTAGAGTCCATGGATGCGGCGATGACCTTCTTCTTATTGTGAGAATGGATCAAAAATAAGATGAACTTCCCAGTCTGTGAAATGGCCTTATTGCATTTCTTAGAAGAGATTAAAGAAATAAAGGTAGGCGGCACTACCTTTGGTATCATATACAATTGTATACCCAAAGTAATAATAACACTGCAGGGTCTAGACTCACACACAACATGTTGCTTCCACAAATATGGTTGTCCTAAAATAACATCACAAAATTCAAGGGGATCAATATCTCACAATAAATCATCTTTGAAATTATTGATGTTGTAGGGCAGACATCACTGTTGGATGACGTGGAGATATCTTCCTTGTCAAAGGCAGTCGATGGTGTAGGTCTGTAGGTTCAGTGTCATCGGTAGGTCCAACTGCTTGATGACCTCTGTTGAGATTAGGTTCTTCTAATTTCCACTATCGATAATAAAATAAAGTCGAGCACCCTTTTCTGACATCTGTGAGTGAAATAGGTGTTCCCCTTCCTTTAGTTCTTCTAGTTCGCTTGGATGGACTTTGGTGGTAGCGACAGTGGCACTGGGTTCATCATCGATAATCCATTTCCTTCCTTCTAGATTTGATTTAGAGTCGGACTCTGCCTCTGAATATGAATCCTTCAGCTTGACCATGAGTGACTGCTTGTATTGGCATTCTTTGGTGTTGTGCCAAGGGATTTTATGGTATTCACACCATTTTCCTGTGTCCTTCTTCGACTTCTCATTACCTTTCTTGTGTTGTGGCTTAGACTAGTTGTCCTAAGAGTGGCCATATTTTCTCTGTCCCTTGTTTTGTGGGTTGGTGCCACCTTTCCCCTTCTTCGGTTGTGAGGATTTTTCATATCCAAACTCTCACCTCTTCTACTTAAATTTATGCTCGATCTTGACAACATATCTATAATCCGTACCCAATGATGCAATGTCTAGAAATCAGATTTTTGTTTGAATGTATCTATGCAAAAAAACACTGTATTTGAGCACCAAATGTCACTTAGAGTCTTTAATACCCAATTTAGCACACAGGGTATGGGAAATATTGGTGAAATCAGGTACTTTCTGGTCCCTTTCAGGATTTAGGGTGTTCCATCTTATGTATTGGTCCTCGTAGCTTCCAAAAGGTTACTATTTTTCTTTAATGAAATCCCTGAAGGAATCCCATGTGGGGGTGACCAAAAATATTCCAGATTCCTCTATGGTTCTTTTCGCAGAGTAAGTATCCTACCAGTCCTTAACATGGGGGATGACCTTGAAGAGTTAAAAAGTAATATTTTCCCTATCATAAAAATTGTGGACCAAAAGATACCCTTCGAGCATATTAAACCATTTATCTACAACATATGCATCAATAATTCCTTCAAATAATGGAATATCAAAATTTACCTGTACCTTGAAGGGTGTTGCATGGTCGCTTGATGAATATGCGTCTCCTATGGGCAGTCGTCAAAGGATCTGTGCAAAGTTTTCCATCATTTCATTCCTTTTTCATGCAAAGGATTCCTTGAGCAACATTTTAAAAGGATATCTTGCTCCATCATCTTTATTTTTGTCCCCCATGGGTTGTCTTCAGACTTAGTGCGACTGATCTTGCAAAGGCTCAACTGGTTCGAGTCCCAACTTCTTGTACCCAGATCTTGTGAGGGACATGCACGAAGAAAAATAAATGAAGAGAAGACTACTCTGATACCACTGATCCAGATTTATGAGCGGAACGAAATGAATAATAGAATGAATACAATAACATAGATATACAAAGAACAACAACATATATCCAGTGAACAATAACTTCTATTGAATAAATCAAATAAGCCGAAACTATAAAACTACATAATTGAAACAACTTGCTCGAACGGTGGTAGCTATCTCTTAGAAGAGATGTGTCTTCTACACGCATTCGTCTGAGAAAAATGATTACAATGAGGTAATTTGGTACCTCAACTTCCCAAGGTCATAACTTTTGCATATGACCTATGTTTTAGGCTCATGATAGCCTGTTGGAAAGGTATTTTTGGGAACTGCATATTACGTTTTCAAACTCAGACTCTGTTTATAGTTTGACTATGGAAAGCCAAAAAAACATTGTTTAGGGCCCCAAAACGGCCCTTGAAGTATAGAAAGATGTACTGACATGAAAACTTCCAAACTAAGCTAGTTGGATTAGGTGGGAAGATGCCAATATCCACCTGGAAGTTGTGTAGGGTTTCCAACAACCCCAAAAGTGTAGAACCAACAATTACAAATAATTACATAAGAATGTGTTGAACTAAAAATGTCAAAAGGATCCAGTTGGAATAGGTGGGTGGCCACCAATATACACCTGGATCAAGCAACAAGAATATCCAACATATCGAAGCCACATCAACAAGAACAAAGTTGTATGCATTGTGTAGGTCAGTCAGGGTGTGTATGTACATGGGCTATAGTGTCGAAAAACACATACATATGTGAGCTAAAGTGTAGGAAAGCACATAGATACACATGATACATTGCAGAAAATCACATACATATGCATGATATAGTGAAAGAAGGTGCATGCAATTTTGAGAAAGTGATTGTACGAGATCGTATAGTCACGGAGGAGTTGCTAGGGTTTGCAAGTGTTGTCTACAGTTTTTTGTATTTCTGTGTGGGCCGTTTTCCATATAAGGGAACCCTTGTAAGATTTGATATTATCCTAATGATAAGATGATTTGAAGGGAATAAATCTTTGTGTGTTTGAAATTTGTTTCTTTTATTCCGCCTATTATTTCCGTTGAATATTCCAGCAAGTGTATTTTGTTTTGTGAGTTGCTATTTTGATTTACAACAAGAAAATCACTAGAAAGAAATTTATCTAGGTACGAGATTAGAAAATCAAAATGGTATCAGATATTTCACTCTAAGAGGGAGCCAGATTTCAGATCCACAACAATTTGCAGTAGATCTGTCATATCTGCAAGGAGATCTCTGTAGATCTATAAAACAATGATGGAATTTTTGTGGGTGCTTGAAGAATAAGCACACGATAATTGATTTTTATTAGATCTAATAAATGGCACAAAAAAGTCTTAGATTCGAAGACATATTGGATGGTACAACCAACTTCATGTATTGGAAATAAAGATTTACTTTTAATTTGAAGTAATATCATATTTGAGAGAGTGTTGACAAACTAGTTCCTTCATCGACAAATCCACAAGCATTAGCATCTCATGAGAAGAAGCATATCAAATATTAACAACTAATATTGGATGCAGTAAAGGATAATTTAGGTTCTCACTTATCTGAGAAGAAGACGACCAAGGAAATGTATGATTCCCTAGTAAGTTTATTCCATATTGATAATTGGAACATGAAGATGATTTTTAGAAATAAACTCAAATCAATTTAGATGCCTAGATCTAACAATGTTACCAACTACTTCATGAGGATCACTCAGGTACATGATTTTTTTTGGGGGGAAATCCCCTACAGTAGGGGGCTTATTGTACCATACAAATCACTGTAAAGAAAACAAGTTCTATAAAGAACTGTAAACAAATATATTACAACCAAAATCAAAGGAAATAACTAACTATTGAGAGAAGGAGAAGGATCTACTCACCAGGGGTCCTACGGTTGTTGTCATTATCGATTCTTAGAATCTCCCCACTTGTTTCCAATAGTTTCTCTGCAACTTGTAATAATCTCAAACAAACAAGCCTACACAAAGAGGTAGTTATAATAATAAATACCCATTATCCCAATGAAAAATATTGAATCAAAGCAATTAGTATTCTATAAATTATATATGAAATAATTGAAAGTTTAAACAATACCAATACAATACGCTTTGAAGGAATGAGTTATTTATTTATAAACAACAATGATCAACTTGCATCTATTGGGGAGAATATGGATGACATAGAACTTGTAAATGTGGCATTGAATGGTTTCCCAAAGTATTGGGAACCATTTATCAAGGGAGTCTATGCTCGGGAAAATATTCCATATTGGAAAACGATTTTGGACGATTGTATCCAAGAAGAGGTCACAAGGAGTCTAAATATAACAAGAAAGAAGAGGGAGAGGAGAACCTATCTCTGGTAAGTCAGGTCAAGAAGATAAAAAACAAATATTCCAAGGGTAAGAGTTAGGGGGGAAACCTCGTAACCAGTGAATAAGAAGGACTTGAGTAAGATCAAGTCCTTTGCATGCCATAATAATGGGCATTATGCATCATAGTGTCTAGAGAATAAGAAGAGGAAAGGGAATACAAAAACAACAACATCGACAAAGACACATGTAGATGAGTTTGCAACAAATTTTTAGAAGGAATTCTCATTGGTCTCTTTCCTCTCTACCATCACCAACACATGGAGTGTTTGGTACTTGGACAATGGTGTATCTCATCATATGAAAGAAGAATAGGAGTTATTCAAGAATTTGATAGAGAAGGACTTAGGGACCCATGTGGAGCTTGGTGATGATGGCAAGTATACAATGAATGGGGAGGGAACTATCTGGTTTCAACTTGATTTAGGAGGTTTGTTGGAGGCCTAGGATGTGGTTTATGTACTGGAAATGAAGAATAATTTGATCTCAATATTATTTTTTGTGGACAGGGGTTTTTACATCATGTTCAAGAAAGGGAGAATACTCATACGTCTAGAGGGAGGTATCCCTATCACATTAGTGAGTACTGGGGTTAGAGAGGGAAAGTTATATAGGTTGCAGGGAAAGCCTATTTTTAGGTCCAAGGGGATCTTGCATATTATCCATTGAGATGTGAATGGACAAATTTTAGTGGTAGAGGATGAGGAGAAGAAGTCTCTAAATGGAGAACATAGTTCAAGGACTTCCAATTCAGGGAGTCAACCTTCAGGTGGAGAGGAGGAGTTATCCCCTTCTAGTTCTCTCAGAAGACACAGTTAGTATGAACTAAAATTAAGTGATGCTCAGAAGAAATTTGAGTCTCTTAGGAACATAGTCATGGAGAGAAGGCCTGTAAAGAATTTTCCAAACCTTGTGGGGCTAATGAGTAGCATCATTGATTTCGAGTCTTCCAATGTTCATGTAGCAACATACCAGGATGTTTGGAGGGATGTTATGGGGAAGTATGATGTGCAGGATATTGTGCTAGGATCATAGGAAAAACATTTCCAGGTGGCTCCTCAAGAAGTAACTTCCTTGCTAAGAGGGAGTGTTCATATTTGTAGCATTGAATATGTACTTTTGAATAGGTCTAAGTGTCTAGATGTGTGGAAGTCATCCAAATGCTTATACCTTAGTAATTTACTTTAATTAAAGGAATTATTAAAGTAAAGTGATTTTATCTATTAATTGAGTTTAATTGAATGAAATGCTAAAGTTATTAGCACTAGTGAATTAAATCTTAGCCATTGATCTCAAGTGAGGTGAGATATAATCTCAACCATTAATCACTTTGGAGATTAGGGTTAGTTCATAACTCAATATTATAAAAGTAAGGATAGGGTGAAGGAGAAAGATACTTTTGAGAGAAAATAAGAACTTCTTCTCAAGTGATTGAGTCATGACTAACTATGATTCAAGGATATACCAGATAGGTGGAGAATTAATTTCATCTAGAGATCGATACAGGTCAGGGAGAAGAGAGAACATGAGAAACCACAAGAATATCTCTTATATTGGTGAGCACACTATGTGATGTAAAAGTTATTCCTAAATCTTGTTGATGAGGTGTGTTGTAGCTAAAGAAAAATATAGATAGTCGGTAGATGTTTTGTCTCTTTTAGATTGTTTTTTTAATGAAAAGTTGTTTGATGAAGATGGAATTATAAGATCTCAAATTGGGAAGCTTTGATAGTGTAGGATTGTATGTTTTAGTTAGACTATTTTTCTAGATCTTTGGTGAGCATCATGGTTTGTCACCTAGATTTCTCGTTAGATGGAAATGTGTCCATAGAATGACTAGTYTTTTAATCCTTATATTTAGGTTGATGTTAGGCATTAGAGTACAATGAGTTCCAAGTCAATGTATGTGGTATTAGTGTTAAACCCAAAGGTATGATTGGTTATTGTAGATCATTACCTCTTGTTGATTATTGTAGCTATGTGGAAACACTATGTGATGTAAAAGTTATTCCTAAATTTGCTTGATGAGGTTTGTTGCATCCAAAAAAAAAATATAGAGAGATGTTTTGTATCCTCTATTTTATATATTTATAAAATGTTGTTTGATTAAAATGACACCATAAGGCCTCAAATTCATGAGCTTTGAGAGTGTATGATTGACTCAGATACATCTCGTATTTAGACTAGTTTCCTTGAGCATTGGTGAGAACCATGGTATGACACTTAGGTGTTTTAGTAGATGGAAATATGTCCATAGGATGGTTAGTTGTTCAATCCTTCTACTTAGGTTGATGTTAGGCCTTGAATTACAACAAGTTCTGAGTCAATATATATGGTATTATTGTTCAACATAAAGGTATAATTGGTTCCCAATTGATATGTTGTTAAACATGAAAATATTTAAGGTGAATATTAATGGGGGAGCATGGACACCTTGGTTGAGAAATCAGGGATGAAAGCAAGTTGCCTCAATGAATATCCATTGGTTGGGTATTGTAGTAGTTTAAGTTGCATTTTCTCATTGGAGATGACAAGTGTTGATGGTCGACTTAATTTGAGTTGGAACGATGAGATTATAGAAGGGTAGACATATATGTTGTTTTGGATGCGACATAGAATTTTTGGAGTCTTTTTCAAAAACTTGGCGAGGATAGTTCTGATGGTAGTAGTGGAAATCAATTGGTGGTGGACAAACAAGGTAAAAATGATTTGTTGTCTTTAAGAAAAGTAATGATCATATGGAAATTTGAATCATGGACAATATTTGTAGTAACTCTAGCATGTTCTATGTATACCCTATGTATTGGTCCTTTAACATATCAAATTTCTTATTTTTCCCTAGAGTTTGTACTTGGAAGAAGTATTATAATGGTAATTATGAATGTATTAATTCTTATGCATGGAGTCTACATGAGTTGAAGCATCTACGTTTATCTATGTATTAATATGTAAAGGAGATATCACTTTAATTCCTAAGTAACCATGCATACCCCTTTTCCATGTGTATTTGATGATTGGATAACCTATTAAGTATAGGTTAATACCTGTATTCGTGATTTGTTAGCACTTGGATAAGTGGTTTGTATGTTGATTGAATGCTCTGTGAATGAATCATGTTGATTATAGACTCTAAGAGATGTGATAGATTGGAAACTTGATGTTTTTTGTACATATAAAGAGAGTTGATCAAAGAGTTCAATGAACCATGTCCTTGAAGGAAACAATACAAGACCCATAGTCACACTATTCAGGTACCTATGTATTCCAGCATATGGTTGTTCCTTTATATGGACATTGAAAATTTGATGATGTCTACATGATTAAGGTATAAAGAAGTAAGTGAAAAATTGGACCAGGTATAGACTTTGTTGATTAGGAGTGGCTTCAATTCATGGTGAATAATTTGGTGCATAGGACTAGTGAAAGATGATTATGAAGATCTGACTTCATAGATATTAAGACAAGTACTCGTTAAGGAGGAGTTTGAAATTATTAATTCTTGAAGAACTGAATTCACATAGATTAAGACAAGTACTCAGTAAGGAGGAGTGTTGAAATTATTAATTCCTACTTCTTTTATGGATTAATGTCTGATACATATGTAGTTTTTAAACCTTTAAATTATAGAAATGGCACACAAATTCTTTATAAAACAAAAATAAAACAATAGAAATCACACACAGTACTCATAAATTTACACTGGAAACCCTTAACCAAGAAAACCGACAAATGTTTAAAGCCACACCTCTAACTCTCATTCTATTAAATTCACCATTTACAAATATTGTTGATGTTTGTAGCATCGGATAGGTACTTCTGCATAGGTCTAAGTGTCTAGATGTGTGAAAGTCATCCAAATACTTGTACCTTAGTAATTTACTTTAATTAGAGAAATTATTAAAGTAAAGTGTTTTTATTTATTAATTTAGATATATTTAATGAAATGCCAAAGTTATTAACATTAGTTAATTAAATATTATTCATTGATCTTAAGTGAGGCAAGATCTAATATCAATTGTTAATCACTTTGGAGATTAGGGTTAGTTCATAACTCAATATTATAAAATCAAGAATATAAGGGTGAAGGAGAAAGATGCTTTTCAACCCAAAGAAATAAATTTTCTCTATTGATTGAGTCACGAAGGATTGTGATTCAAGGAGATTTTGGATAGGTGTAGAAAGACTTTCATTTAGAGATCAATACAAGTTAGGGAGAAGATAGAATAGGAGAAACCATGATCCATATTTATGAGTGGAACAAAATGAATAATAGAATGAATACAATGGCACAGAGATACGGAGAACAAAAACAAACATCCACTGAACAATAACTTCTATTGAATAAATCAAATAGGTTGAAATTGTAAAACTGCAGAACTGAAAATAACTTGCTCGAATGGTGGTAGACATCTTTCAGAAGAGATGTGGCTGCTATGTGCATCTGTCTGAGCAGAATGATTACAATGAGGCTCTAGACACCTTTTTAACATTACTCATGAATTACAAAACCATATTCATTCAAAATTCTAACCCTAGGAGATGAAACGCCAAAAGTTGTGTGGGCCCCAATGGTTAAGTTGGTACCTCATATTTATGGGGTCGTAATTTTTTCATACAACCTCCATTTTAGGCACGTGATACCTCATTGGAAAGGTATTTTTGAGACTACAAATTATTCCAACAAACTCTAACTTTTTCTAAAGTTCTACTGTAGAAATCCAAAAAAAACACTATTTAGGGCCCCAAAATGGCCCTAGAAGTACAGAAAGATGTACCCACATAAAAAATTCCAAATTAAGCTAGTCGGATTAGGTGGGCAGACACCAATATCCACCTGGAAGATGTGTAGGGCTTCAGACAACCCCAAAAGTGTAGAACCCACAATTACAAAGAATTACAAAAGAATGTGATGAAGTATAATTGTCAAAAGGAGCCAGTATGAATAGGTGGGTGGCCACCAATATCCAGCTGGATCAGTCCTCCCCCCTTAGGAAGAAATGGTATCCATTGCGTTGCGTTCCCCTATCAAGTGAGGAAATTTTTGTTGAATTTGGCTCTAGGTGAGACACTTGCCTTAGTGAAGAGATTCCCTTCCTTAACAACCTGATAAATATAGATCCTTTATTGGCGAGTTCCCTTGACCTGTGTGTCCACTATCTTATCAGTGGATTCATGTTCCATGCATTCAGGGTTGATCTCTATTGGTGTCAATTGTTCTACAATCTTCGAGGTATCCAATAATTGTAGAAAAAATGGTTGGAGGAGATCCACATTGAACACTGGGTACAATCCAAAGAAGGGGGGAGTGTTGAGCTCAAAATAATTGTCACCCACAACCTTGGTGATAGTGTAAGGCCCACAACGAAGTGGACGAAGCTTCCAATGGGTCCCTGTAAGGCATTATTTCTAAAAATGTAACCAGACCTTGTGTCCCACATGAAATTTGTGTGGTACCCAGTGTTGATCATGGCATTGCTTGTAATTAGCATTGGATTTCTGAAAAATATCATGGACCTGTTGGAGGATGTGTTGAATCCTCTAAATGAATATGGTGCATTTTTTGGCCTTAGACTGAACATGGGAATAAATTGTCTATGTTGTTGCAAGAGGTAGTGTAACATCAATGAGACTCAAGGTTTGGAATCCTGGCCCCACCTAAAAGGGGCTATGGCCAGTGTAGCTATGGAGAGCCTTGTTGTATTTGTGCTAAACATAGGGAAGAGTGTCATCCCATGTACGTGGATGCTTAGATTTATACATACACAGGATGTGCACAATAATCCGATTGACGACCTATGTTTGGCCATCGGTTTGAGGGTGGAAGGTAGTGGATTTAGTGATCTTGGTGCCCAATAGTGACCAGAGAGTTGACCAAAATATGTTGAGGAACCTGTTGTCCTGATCAAATATGATGGTGTGTGGTATCCCAAAATGGACCCACACTCGTTCGAAGAAGATCTTGGCAGTATCTGTCATTTTAATGCTCTTCTTCCAGTATGTGAGAATGACCATATTTAAAAACTAATCAACTACCACAAATACACAATCATTTCCTTACTTGGTGGATGAAAGGCCATACATGTAATCCATTGACATGGATTCCCAAGGCCTCCCGAGAGTAGGAAGAGGGGTCTATAAGACTTTATTCTTGATGGCTGGCTTGGAAATGGCACAAGAAGTGCAAGATCTGATATACTTCTTGACGTCCTATCGAATTTTTGGCCAATAGAATTTTTTCTGTAGAAGGGACACATTTTTCTCCATGCTAAAATGTCCTGCCATCTGACTATAGTGAGCCTCCCAAATAATCTTTTCACGCTCGCTTGGAGGAACAAAAAGATGGCCCAGATGACATAATATTCTGTCCTAAATGTGAAAATCGGTGACATTTGCGTCTGTACCCAAGATATGATAGGCGGTGGAGAAGTCTGGATATTGCTAATGAATTTGGGGGCACTCAGATGCCTCATGCCCACAGGAATAGATCACGCTGGTGAGTGTATCCATGGGAGGTCGACTGAGGAATTCAACGATAGAATTTGTGCTCCCTGTGTTATACTTGATGTTGATATGAAACTACTGTAGGTAGGTGGACCACTTCTGATGGTGGTCATTTTGCAACTTCCCCTATGTCTATATGAGCTGCAGAGGCTTATGATAAGTGTGGATGATTATCTCCTTTCCTAGAATGTAATGTTTTGATTGACAACAAGCTTGTACAATGGAATACATTTCCTTGTCATAGGTGGGGTATTTTCAGAGGGTATTTGAGAGTGTCTCACTATGGTATGCTACCGGATGAACATGTTGAGTGATAATTGTTCCTACAACATATTTGGATGTATCAGTCTCAATCTCGAATGATTTTTGCAGATTGGGTAAGGAGAATACTGGATCTGAGCACAAATGATGTTTCATATCATTAAATTATCATTGTTGTTCATTCCCCCATGTGAAATTTTCCCTACCACCACCCTTGGTAACTTGGCTGAGGGCCCATGTAATATGGGAGAATCCCAACATGAACGATCGGTAGAAGTTGGAAAGTCCCAAGAAGCTCGGAAGCTTGGTTAGTATGGTCGGGGATGTCCAGTCATAGATGACTTTGTATCTTAGTTAGATCAACATGTACCCCATGCTCATCAACAATATATCCCAAGTATTGGACCTTGTTCATGCCAAAGGATCATTTTTCCAAGTTAGCATATATCTTGTGCTACCACAGAGTGCTCAAAACCTGTTGAATGTGTTGCATGTGCTCCTTCCAAGTTTCATTGAAGATGAGGATGTCATACAAATATACCACCACAAAAGAGTTGGTCAAGGGTCTCAATACATCATCCATTAACCTCATGAAAGTGGTTGTTGCATTTGTTACACCAAATGGCATGACCATCCATTCGAAGAGACCTTATTTATATTTGAAGGTTGTCTTCCATATATCAGTTGGTTCAATGGGAACCTGGTGGTAGCTAGACTTTAGGTCAATCTTTTTGAAGAACTTTACCCCCTTGACTTGGTCAATAAGGTCATCAATTTTGGGAATTGGGTACCAGTTCCTGAATGTGTTTTTTTTTAATGCTCTGTAATCAATGCAGATCCGCCAGGTCCCGTGTTTCTTTTTCACTAGTATAGTCGGGCTTTCGCAAGTGGAGGAGTTGGATCTAATGTGCCCCTTTTGAAGCATCTCTTGGATCTGACGCTTGATTTCTTCATTTTCCATCATCGAGCGATGATAGAATGGTCCATTAGAAAGAGGTGGACCGAGGGTTAGATCAATTGGATGCTGGAATTGGCAGTGCATTGGTACCCCAATGGGTCAGGAGAAGATGTCTCTGTACTCTTCCAAGATCACGTATTTTAGCACATATAATGTACTGGGGTAAATTTACTTGTCCTAGTCCTTGTCTGGTCTAATTTCATGTCAATTATAGTTTATTGAGTCATTTCACCTCTCCAATATCCCAATTCATTAAAGGCACGTTTGTAGCCTTGCAACATCTCTGCCATGTGTCATATGAAAGAAATTAGAGTACATAGAAACCCTAGTTTTTCAATCTAGTTAGGGTTTGCTGTATCCAAATTTTGGAAAAAAGAAAAAGGGTTATTTTTGTTTTATGACCTTCATATATCTTAGAGTCCCTTAATAAACCTATCAATAGGATCTATATTCAGCTATGTATAAGAAAGAAAACATGCAAACCCTAATATAGAGGTATCAGTTTTGGGTGTTGTGAAATGTTGCATGGGAATTTTTTTGAATCTATGATCAGGTACATTCCAAGGTGTTTCAACTTTTAGCAGACTTGGCACATCACAATTCAATCATCAGAAAAAGGTTTGTATGCAGGTTTTGTGGAAACAGGGGAAAACATAACTTGCACAACATTACCACGTGACACAAGTGTTGTAGGTTTCATTTGATACAAAAGGGGTTTTTTCATGATATGAAATGCAGTTTATATGCCCAAGGTAGTTTGAAAAATGTGCATAGGTTTCATCAAAAACTATATTTAATGTAGGCTATACACATGGGTTAAGTTTAAGTTTTGTATTTCTAAAGCATATTTGTTGGATTACTGAGAGGGGGGGTGAATCAGTAATAGAGCAATTTAACCATATAATCCAAGTGTTATATCAATGAAGCATTATTATCCAATAACTACAGAGTAAATAAGAAAT
>JASDQU010439327.1:0-17030 GCA_032191745.1 Picea mariana
TGTGAAAATCTGGGTTTTAGATTCGGGTAGAAGGTTAAAAGTTAAGTCTTGAGGGTCATGATCTGCGTATAAGCTTAGAGCCCTAGCTTATTAGTCCGTAGGGTAAAATACCCAACAACATTAGGATAGAGAGCTACTCCTTTTAAGAGTACTTCAGATGGAGTTCTTGTGCAACTCATCCATGAGCCCAAGCAGGCCAAGTGTTGTAACCATGCTCTGATACTAATTTGTCACACACCCACTACGACATAATAGGTGTTTTTTTTCGCCTTTTTCTCCTTTCTTTCTCGAGGGACAGAATCCTTGAGTTCCTATGAGGTCCTAGTGCAGGCTAGCTCTTCCTGTCAGAACCTTCACTAAGCCAATCCGCCGGTTCTTTCATTGAAAAATCGTCGTGTACAACTCAAGCACCAAGCGCGGGCTTCACCTCCCTGTGATTGTTGGTTATGACCCCAGGCCAAGCCAAGAGGCACCTTTCTCATTTCACGACTCAGTGATGCCAGGGAGTCTAGTCTTTCGAGTCTTCAAACCCCGAAACCCGAAATCGTCCCTTCGTTGAGAACGACGGCTGCAAATCCCCCCCCTGATCCAATGGTCCTGGCCGCATTGGGACTTCCATAACTGGGAGTTTGAAATGCAAGCGAGTCGAGTCTTTCGACTCTTCAAACTCCAAAACCCGATACAAGATTTCTTGTACGAGATCCGATGGTCCTCGATGATATGGATCCAACGGTCCAAATCTCTTCGTAGTTTTTTGAACCGGGAGTTCACGATGCAACAACTCTAGAACTCCTGTCACTCAAATCCCCAAATTTGGGTATGGGAATTCATGTAGGAGATCAATGAACCTCGTTGATCTAGATCTGATGGTCACTATCCCTCCTGAGCTTAAGGGCATTGAAGGACACTCAACCTTAACCCCCTTGTTGTCCTACGAGATCCAATGGCTTACGGGGTTTCAGAGCTTTCCCCGAACTCTGACCGCTCACCACGCGTCTCCTCCTATGGACAGTCCAGATCCTCCAAGAGTTTTGTGAACCGAGATTTCATGACTTACGAAGATGAGGGGTCTTCCCCTTTGGTCTCTCGTGTGCCGAAATGTCGAAATGCCAAAACCTATTCACACTAAGCTGATTCAAAGTTTCACATACTGGGACTTCGTGACTTGCGTCGACGAAGGGTCTTGCCCTTTGGTTTCCTGGGTGTCGAAACGCTGAAATGCCGAAACCTATTCACACTAAGCTAATTCAGACTTTCGCATACTGGGACTTTGTGACTTGCGATGACGAAGGGTCTTGCCCTTTGGTTTCACGGGTGCCGAAATGTCGAAATGCCGAAATCTATTCACACTAAGTTAATTTGGAGTTTTGCATACCGGGACTTCGCGACTTGCGACGATGAAGGGTCTTGCCCTTTGGTTTCCCAGGTGCCGAAACGCTAAAATGCCGAAATCTATTCACACTAAGCTAATTCAGAGTTTCGCATACCAGGACTTTGTGATTTGCAATGATGAAGGGTCTTTCCCTTTGGTTTTTTGGGTGCCGAAATGCTAAAATCTATTCACACTAAGCTAATTCAGAGTTTTTCATACCGGGACTTCGCAACTTGCGACAACAAAGGGTCTTGCCCTTTGGTTTCCCGGGTGCCGAAACGCTGAAGTGCCAAAATGCCGATGAACGGGCCCGAATACTCCGGGACTTTCAGGACGTTTCCAAATCCACCCTCCTGCCTATGCAAAGGTTAGGGTCGATGAGCAATAGAGCTCCCATAGATCTTTCACAGGGTTTTTGGGTAAATTATCCCTAAGCTTGGTGACATGAGTAAAATTCTTCCTAATTCGTCGAGCTATAAATTCGGTGGTAGGGGTAAAGTAAACTTGTGGGTTTACTATCATGGTAGTCCTTTCGAGGGACTCACTCCAACTCTGGAGTGCGAGGAAACTTCCCGAGAGAAGTGCCTTCGAGACATTAAACTAGGGCATACCGCGAGCCAAGTAGATAGGACAATTCTCAAGGGAATGGACTCGTATTCTGAACCTACTCATTCTTTACATAGACCGATTATGATCATATAAGTATAAGCATGTATCCCTTGTCTCCAAATCAAAACACAGGCAAACACTTCCATACAGAAACCATTTATCAACGTATAAACATAAGCATGCATTCAATTCAAAAATACAAGACATAACACTTATCAGAAAACACCAGGTGGGACGCGACTGCTCAGAGGGGTGCTCATTTCCACCCAACCATAGGCTTAGTGACTCCAAACAAATTTACCACTAGCCACCCCCGAGCTAGACCACGATGCTTGAGGTTCAATTTTCTACTTTCAGCTCAACGGGAGTCAAGGATGAAGGTTACTCTCCTTCTCCTCTATTCAAAACTCCCTGTGTTTCCAGAGTTTCTCCAGTTCTTCCTTGTGATCCTGTCGGTGCGTTCTCTCCTGCCCCTCTTTACCACACTTCCTGTTTTTCCTTTTTCCTCTGCAAGATTGCATGTGGTGCAAATTTCCCCATCCACGGTTAGGTCTGGGAGGTGTTACAGATGGGTGGTTTACCCCCATCCCCTCATTAACTCTTGAGGAGCCTCCCCACCTACCAATCTGACGCGAAATCCATTCCGGGGTGAGAGAGTTGCTTTGGTCTTTGAGCAAGTAAAACCAGTACAGTACCGACTCGGTGGAAGTTAACACAACCATTCCAGGTCCCTTCCACCACCTCTCATTAGCCATCGTGGTCTCTTTTAGCACATCCCCCTCCTAGAAACCATGCGACACTTATTCATAACATAATTTACATTCATCGACCTTTCATAAAAGGGTCTGCCAAATAAAACATTCACGTCCTTGAGTTTGCCCTAGTTCTTGGACAATATAGTTATTTTTACAGACTGGGGGAAACAGGGTGTTACAAAACATCTGAGATCTTCCCAATCAGGGAAGAAAGTAGAATCTCAAGAGGAGGAGCTACAGTGATCGATGGATCAATCATTGTGAAATATCTGGACCATCAGATAATAGTCCTGACAATGAGGAGTAAGCACAGAGGAGAACAGATCTCAGTCATGCAGTCTGAGTGTAAAATAATAGTGGCCACCCAATCAAGGTAAAGTGAACTAACGATAATCCTTGAGGGTACATGAGAGGAACATGGTTCCAAAGTCCCGAAATCATCAGAACCATCCATCCAGGAGGACACGTGGCGAGAGATCATCATTTCCCTGACTCACGAATTAGGGAACTCAAAGGGTGGAGTTGTGAGAATTTGCGAAATGTGAAATCACGATTTGATCTGATCCGTTAGATCATGGGGAGTTGTGAGCAGTCGATATGATGCTCGCAAATATTGGGAAATCGAGAATCGGGAGAACAGAGGTGAACCAACCTCCAAAGTCGTGAAACGCAAAACTGCGAATTGATCACAGTCGTCGATTGGCATGGGGACATTTGTCAACAGATCAAGGGCTACGAGAGAACTGTAGTGGGGTTCTCAGTTTGAGAACTAAGATTTTCGAACCCTGAAGTCCCGAAGTCCTGAAGTGATTCATAGACGTCGGATTCGAGGGACATGTGGCGTAAATCTATGGGCTCTGGGTGAGGACCCGAAGTAATCCTCGATCATCAGATCAGGAGGAAACGCGTTAGAGGATTGTGTCCTTCGCTTAAAATTCATTGAGGAGAAGGCTTCAGACTTTAGATCTGAGAAGTTGGAAATCCCGAAGGAGATCTCGACCGTCGATTGAGAAGAGGGTTGGGGGACCATTGATTTGGGTTAAATGGTCAAACACCCGAAGTGGAAGCAAGACCTTTGATTGAGCAGGACATGTGTCTACAGATCATCAGCTCTAGAAGTTTGAACTACAAAAGAAGGAGGGTCTGAGATTTAAAAACCCTGGAGTTCAGAATTGCGAAGAGATCATAGTCGTTGATCTAGGAGGGACAGATCTAGTCCATAGATTTGAGAGGGGCAGATCTAAACCATCGTTTTAGAAAATATTGTCAAGATCACAAGATCGCTGATCCCATAGCATTGCGAGGAAAGGAGTTGCGCGAAGTTTAAAATATCAAGGGTGGGTCGCAATTCAAACCGTGGTTTTGTCAGGAGGACACGCAGAGACTTAAGGAGGATTGTGGGCTCAAAATCAGTTTGACCCCAAACTGCTTGTGGCCACGCCCACAATCGCGTGGTCATCACCAAGGTCACGTCCAAGGAGAGACCAAGAGAAAAGGGGTTAACGCCAACTCCGAGACTTTGCCAAAGTGTGAAGAAGAAGGTCACGGGTATCATAAGACCTACAACAGAGGCTAAAAGGGGCCTGTGTTTTATTTAGAGGTGAGACTAACATGGTCTCAAAGTCTCCTTTGACTTAGACTCTGAGAATATTGACCGAAGGTTCAAGCTGAGTCTTGGACTCTCCAAATTAGAACCCGTAGAGAGAAAGATGATTTGCTCCTGTAAGGAAGACGAAACATTTTTTTTATTTTTTTTCTTTGAATTGCTTGGGCTCACGGATGAGTCACTTAAAAACTCTATTTAGAGTACTTTTAAAAGAACGACACTCCACCTTACCCCTTTCTTAAAAAAGTCTGGTTTAAAAATGTTAGTAAAGAAAAGAATTAAATTTTCTACTGTGTGTATGCATTTAAGACATTGAGCCATATATCGTTCATAAAATAATAGATTGTTAGGTAACAATAAGTATTTTTGGCAACACTCGAGCAGTCAGTGAATCATCGAAAAAATACAAGACTAAAGGATGGTGACGTGTCATGAAGTGGGGGATGGCTCCCACAATAGAGACGAAGAATCTGATGAAAGGAGGGTGGTGGAAACCCCTCCAGATCCGGTTGAAACTGTAAGGAGCCTCAGGGATGAGTTACAGAGTTTCAAGGCTGACAACGAAAGATTGATAAAGGAGAAAGAGAAACAAACAGAAATTAACACAGTCTTACTACAAATCTTATCCGACATACTGAAGCAACTGCAGCACGAACCCGCAACCGGTCATCCAAATCGATGACACAAGAAGAGAAGTCAGAGTCCACCCAAGACCCAAAAACATGACTCCATAAGTGACCCCACTGGGAGAAGTACCACGAAGAAGGTCAAGCCTGGAGGTAGGGGACAGTCATAGGAGAGTCCTATGAAAAGGAAGCTGACAACTCTAAAGGATCTTCTAATAGCAGGGCCAACTCGCATTCTCAGAGGAAAGGAAAGAAACATAAGCGTTCCAAAACCTGTGGTCCTGAAGAGTTCAAGAAATCCAAACCACCCTCTTTCGACGGAGAGATTAAGAAGGGATAAGAGGCAGATGCTTGTCTTCTTGGTTTAAAGAAGTATTTCAGAGTCCATGACTACTTCGAAAACTTGAAATCTCGAATAGCCATCTTCAACCTGAATGAAAAGGCTTCCATATGGTGAGAAGACCTTAGAAATGTGAAGGGAGTCCACAAGAAGGACTTGTCATGGAAATAGTTCAAGAAATACTTCAGGAAGCAGTATATGTCAGAGAAATACATGGACGGGAAAACTAAGGAATTTTATGAACTCTGGTTAGGGAAGCTCACCATAGATGAATTTGTCAATAAATTTCTTGAATTACCGAGATATGTACACTACATAAAAGAAGAAAAGGTAAAAATGGAGTGGTTCATTAGTGGGTTACCTCAGACCTACCGGGACATAATTGAGTTTGACGAACCAAAGACCTTATAAGAAACTATCCGAAAGGAGAGGTATTGTTATGAACAATTTGGGAATAAGACAAGACCTCACAAGGACTGGAAGAAGAGGAGTAGTTTGGGGTTCCAAAAGAAGGGGTTTAAATCCTCAAGGTTTAAGAACTATAGAAAATATTCTAGAAGGATCCTTCCTACTAGAAGTATATATCATCAAAATTTCCCCTCTCAAAGTGGAAATAAAACTTTTAAGACATCCCCAGGAAAGACTGATAAACTAAAGAAGGAACCGTTAAAATGTTGGGGTTGTGGAGAGGATCATAAATTGAGGGACTGCCCACACAGACAACAAAACAGTAAGACAGTCTACAACATCCAAGAAGCGACCACCATCAATGATGTGGCTAGGAGCACGCCACGAATATATGTTTCCTTGGACAATAAGCAAGCCAACCACCAATCTTAAGTAGTGGAGATAGAAGGTATGATCGCTGACCATCTAGTTTCTATTTTAATTGAGCCAGGTTCTAATTTGAGTTATGTGGCTCCTCAAACTGTTGATAAGTGTAAACTGCAACCAATTAGACATATTAAACCATGGTTAGTGCAATTATCCATTGGGACCAAAAGAAAAGTGGCATAAGTCATACCATCCTGTCAATTCATCATGGGTGGATTGCCCACCCAAGCGACCCTTAACATACTCTCCCTGAGATCTTATGACTTGTTGATTGGTATGGATTTGTTGGCTTCTTATAAAACTAAATTGGACTGTTATCATAAAAATTTAGAATGTGTAAATGAAGGAGGGAGAAAAATGACCCTCCAAGGGATTCAGAAGCCTGTCTCAGTGAGACAAATATCAGCCCTTCAAATGAAAAAGTATTACAGAAAGGGGTGTTCCTTATATGCTATACAGGTACTGGAATCTATTGAGAATGACAAACCAAACCTAGAGGACCACCACATATTGAGAGAATACAAGGACGTGTTCCCAGAAGAAGTACTAGGTCTACCTCTGAGGAGGGATATTGACTTCTCGATAGAACTTACACTGGGAGTTGTACCAGCATCTAGAACGCCATACAGAATGAGCACGCTAGAGCTGGTTGAGCTCAAGCTACAGCTAAAGGAGATGATGTACAAAGGCTACATCTGACCCAGTGTGTCTCCATGGGGAGCGTCTGTCCTGTTTGTGAAAAAGAAAGATGGTGCATTCCGACTGTGCATAGATTACAGACAACTATTAGGCAACCATAAAGAACAAGTACCCCTTACCAAGAATCAATGACCCGTTCGACCAATTGGGAGTTCATCCATCTTATCAAAGATCGACTTAAGGTCTGGCTACAATCAATTCCAAATTAAGGATGAAGACATCCAAAAAACAACCTTCAGGATGAGGTATGGTCACTATGAATTCGTAGTGTTGCCTTTTGAGTTAACCAATGCCCCCGCAACTTTTATGTGCTTGATGAATAATGTACTTAGAAAATTTTTGGACAAATTTGTATTGGTTTTCATTGATGATATCCTAATCTACTCCAAGAACAGGGAGGAGCACAAAGAACATCTTAGACTCGTACTTCAAGTACCAAGAGAGCATCAACTCTACGCTAAGTTTAGCAAGTGCAACTTCTTTCAGAAGCAAGTCCATTACCTAAGTCATGTCATTTGTAAGGAAGGAGTGGCAGTAGACCCTGACAAGATCGGATCTATTATGGAATGGCCTACCCTGAATGATGTATCCGATATTAGATCCTTCATGGGATTAGCGGGATACTATATAAGGTTCATAAAAGGGTTTTCCAAGATTGGTTGTCCAATCACTGCCCTTCAGAAAAAGGGGATTAAATTCATTTGGACATTGAAATGTGAGGAAAGAATTCAGGAACTGAAATACCTCCTGACCCATGCACACATGCTAAAGATTGAAAAACCGGATAATGATTTCCTTGTGTGTATAGATGCCTGCATGGAAGGAATCAGAGGAGTCCTTATGTAAGAGGGATGTGTAATTTGCTACATGTCTAGGAAATTAAATGAGCATGAGATCAATTATGTGACCCATGACCTAGAATTGGATGCCATAGTACATGCTTTAAAAATGTGGAGGCACTACCTCCCGGGTAGAATATTTGTGCTTATGACAGATCATTGTGGATTGAGACACCTGTTTGACCAACCAAAAATCAATTCCAGATAAGCTAGGTGGATGGCTCTCCTAAGTGAATTCGATTTTGAAATCAAACAAATAAAAGGAAAGGAAAACAGGGTGGCCAATGCCCTTAGTAGGAGTATGAAAATGATTCATCTAGCAGCAGTAAGCACCGGTGAAACGAATGTCAGGGAAAGAGTCAGAAATGCACAAGATACAAATGTATTCTTTAAGACCGTGAACTCATACCTAAGACAAGAGCTTACATGGTTGAAGTATGAAGGCTACTAGATGCTTGAGGAAGGGCTACTGATGTACAAAAATAGATTTTATATTCCAAACTGTGACGACTTGAAGAGTTTCATAATGGATGAACTACATAAGAGACCATATATTGGTCACCCAGGATATCAAAAGATGATCACGACCACTAGGAAACAATTCTATTGGCCTGGGTTGAAGAAAGACATAGCTAATTATCTAGCTAAGTGCCTAGAGTGCCATCAAGTTAAGGTGGAACACCAACTTCCAGCAGGATTGTTACAACCCCTACCAATCCTAGAATGGAAGTAGGAAACCATCTCCATGGATTTCATGATCGGATTACCAAAGCCGACTAAGAAAAATGATGCCATCATGGTCGTGGTGCACAAACTGTGTAAGTCTGCTCATTTCATTCCTGTCAAATCAACTTGCAAGGCCATAGATATTGCCAACATCTTCATGAAGAAGATATTTAGACTGCATGGAATGCCCAAGGAAGTTGTATCTGACCAAGATACCAAGTTTACTTTGAACTTTTGGAAATCCCTAATGGCCGGTTTGGAGACAAAATTGTTATTCAACACAACTTATCACCCCCAAACTGATGGATAGACAGAGAGAGTGAACCAAATAGTAGAAGACATGCTAAGGATGCATGCAATGCATCAACCTAAGAAGTGAGAAGACTGCCTACCATTGGTAGAGTTTGCCTACAAAAACGGTTATCAAGAATCCTTGAAGATGAACCATTTTGAAGTCCTCTATGGTAGATAGTGAAAGATTCCAATCAACTGGAGCAATCTAGTGGACATAATTACAATCAGACTCGACATGCTGAAGGAAATGGAACAACAAGTGGTTTAGATAAGGAAAAATCTGAAGATTGCTCAGGACCGACATAAAAGTTACGCCGATAGAAAGAGAACTCCCCGAGAGTTCAAAGTCGGAGACCATGTCTATCTTATATTTAGACCCCGGAAGAGTTCTCTGAGAATGGGAGCCTGTGCCAAGTTGGCACCTAGGTATTGTGGACCCTTTGAAATCTTAGCTAGAGTGGGACCTATAGCCTATATGATAGCACTTCCTCCCACATTAAAGGCACATAATGTTTTCCATGTTTCATTATTGAAGAAATATGTATATGATGCTAATCATATAATTTACTGGTCTATGATCCAGGTGGAACCGGAGGGAGAATTCATGCCATAAACCCAATGCATACTAGACAGGAAGGAAACCACACTTAGGAACCAAACCATTGCACAGGTCAAGGTGCAATGGAAACACTTTGGCCCAAATGAGGCTACGTGGGAAATGGAAGATGCCATGAGACAAGCATATCCAATTTTGTTTACTTCTATACATACCTACCATGTTGATAGATAGAAAATCAAAGACGATGGTTCCTTAAAGGGGGAGGGAATTGTAACACCCTATTTCCCCTAGTCTGTAAATATAAATTTATTGGCCAAGAACTATGGCAAACTTAAAAGTGTGAATGTTTGATTTGATGGACCTTGGGTAGAAGGTCAATGAATGTAAATTATAATTATTTTAATAGAAAATGGTTACTTGTTGCATGACTGCTGAAAGAGGGGATGTGTTGAGAGAGAGATGACAAAATGTTGTGAAAGGTGGTGGAGTGGACCAGGAATGGTTGCGTTAACCTCCACCGAACCAGTACCATGTTGGAATTAATTTGTTCAGATCAGAACAACCCTCTGACCAGGAATGAATTCCCGTTAGGCTGGTAGGTGGGAAGGCCCCCTCAAGAGTTAATGAGGGATGGTGCATACTGCCCATTGGTAAGGCTTTCGGACCTGACCACAGAATGGGGGATTTGAGCCACACACAATCTTGCTGAGGGAGGCAAGAAAGGAAGTGTGGTGGATAGAGGGAGAACTACAAAAAAAAAATATAGAGAGGAGAGAAGAAACTCTCGGGTCCGAGGAAGGATTGAAATTGAAAAGTGAGTTCTGATCACAAGGAATGGAGATGTAGGTTGGAGAAGGGGAGTAACCTTTTTCCTTGTCTATTCTTGTATAGGGAGAAGGAGAGTAACCTTCGTCCCTAAATTCCGTTGAGCTGGAAGTGAGATATTGAATCTTAAAGTATCATGGCCTAAGCTTGGGGGTGGCTAGTGATAAATCCATCGGGAGTGACTAAGCCTATGGTTGGGTGGAAATGATCACCCCTCTCAGCAATCACATCATGCCTTATGGTTCTGATAAGTGTCTTTATTCCTTGTGCTTTAAATTGGAAATAATGAATTGCATGCTTGTATTTATATGCCCAAAATAGTTTCTTTACGAAATGATTAAGTTTGAAGTATGCGTTCATTCCTTTAGAAATTTCATATCTACCTGATTTTCCTTATGTGCTAGCTTAATTCCTTGGAAGCACTTCCCCAGAGAATTTCATCACCGTCCTAGATTTGCGTGAGTACTTCTTGATTGCAGAGGTTGAACCCCGCAATCACTGCGAGGACGGAGTCCAATTAGCTCAGGGGAGGTAGTGCATGTATGCACCAAGTCTCTGCAAGGTGGGCAGAGACCGAGACCATCTTAAGACCTAAAGTTGAGGAATGAACATAGGGAGTGCACGAAAGAACACTTTCAAGCGTTATGTTCAAGAGGAAGAGTGAAAAAACCTTAAACCTTTTAGAGCCAATGAAGCTCAGGAAGAATAGTGAGGTTCAAGTATCAAAAGGGAATATACTTTCGTTTAGAAGATGAATGGAAGAGATCCGTTCGGGAGGACCCAGGGTCTGTCACGACTGTTATATTTGAAGAAGGGGTGCAAGCATAACGCCTCGAATCCTTCAGTATTCACAATATTTCACATCAGGAGATTCACACGTTGGCGTGACTAAAATTTTCAAAACCCGAAATTGCGATGTGATTTGGACTGTAGATCTAAGGATCTATAGGGACCCTCCTTGACCGTCGGATTGGCGAGATTGAGGATCCGCACATCGGGAGATTCGCATGTTGGTGTGACTAAACCCCTGAAGCCCAAAGTTGCGATGTACTCTGGTCCATTGGATCAAGGAAGTTCATGGACTGTTGATTTGACGCGATCAGATTAACTCTAGAGTATGTGGGAATTCGAATTTCCCTAAGAACCAAGATTATAAGAGATAAGTGCCTTTCCGAAGCACAAATGTGGTCCAAGAGGTGAACTTGTCTCAAGTTCATAAGCTCATGAGGGAAAATGGGAGTCGAGACCCATACATCAGGGCTCACAAGTGGTAAATCGAAGGTCGCGACATTTGAAACATCTGAGATATTCCCAGTCAATGAAGAAACTAGAAGCTCAAGAGGAGGAGCTACAGTGATTGATGGATCGATCACCGTGAAAGATCTGGACCGCTAGATAATAGTCCAAACAACGAGGAGTAAGCGCAGAGGAGAAAAAATCTCAACTGTTCGGTTTGAGTGTAAAAGAATGGTGGCCTCCTAATCAAGGTAAAGTGCACTAACGATAAGCCTTGAGGGTACATGAGAGGAACAGGGTTCCAAAGTCCCGGAATCATCAGAACCATCCATCCAGGAGGACACGTGGCGAGAGATAAGAATTTCGCTGACTTGCGACGCAGGGAAGTTAAAGGGTGGAGTTGTGAGAATTTACGAAATGCGAAATAACAATTTGATCTGAGTCGTTAGATCGTGGGGAGTTGTGAGTCGTCGATCTGATGCTCCCAAATATCAAGAAATCGGGAATTGGGAGAACAGAGGTGAACCAACCTCCAAAGTCGCGAAATGTGAAACTACCACTTGATCACAACCGTCGATTGGCATGGGGACACTTGTCAACAGATCAAGGGCTCTGGGAGAACTGTAGTGGGTTCTCAGTTTGAGAACTGATATTTTTGAACCCTAAAGGCACGAAGTTCTAAAGTGATTCATAGTCATCGAATTCGAGGGACACATGGCACAAATATATGGGCTCCGAGTGAGGACCCGAAGTAATCCTCGATCGTCAGATCAGGAGGACGCACATCAGAGGATTGTGGCCTTTGGTTAAAATTCGTTGGGGAGAAGGCTTGATACTTGAGATCTCAGAAGTCCGAAGTCCCAAAGGAGATCTCAACCATCAATCGAGAAGAGGGTTGGAGGACCGTTGGTTTGGGTTAAATGGTCAAACACCCGAAGTGGAAGCAAGACAGTTGATCAAGCACGACAGGTGTCTACATATCGTCAACTCCGAAAGTTTGAAGTACGAAATAAGTAGGGTTTGAGATTTCAAAACCCCGAAGTCTGAAATTTCTAAGAGATCACAACCGTTGATCTAGGAGGGACATATCTGGTCTGTAGATTTGAGAGGGACATATATGAACCATTGATTCAGACAATATCGTCAAGATCGCAAGATCGATGATACCGTAGGATTGCAGGGACATGAGTTGCACGAAGTTTAAAATATTGAGAGCGGGCCACAATTCAAACCGTGGTTTCGTCAGGAGGATACGTGGAGACTTGAGGAGGATTGCGGGCCCAAAAGAAGTTTGAACCCAAACCGCTCATGGCTGCGCCTGCAATCGTGTGGTCATCACCAAGTTCACATCCGAGGAGAGGTCAAGATAAAAGGGGCTAACGCCAACTCCGAGACTTCGCCAAAGTGCGAGGAAGAAAGTCACGGGTATCATAAGACCTACAACAGAGGATGAAAGGGGCCTGTGTCTTATTTATAGGTTAGACTAACATGGTCTCAAAGTCCCCTTTGACTTAGACTCAAAGAATCTTGACCGAAGGCTCGGGCTGAGTCCTAGAATCTCCAAATTAGAACCCGTAGATAGAAAGAGTATTTTCTTCTACAAGGAGACAAAATATTTTTTTTCTTTACCCCATCACGGGTGTGTTACAGTTCTAAATTTACTAGGATAAAGGGTATTACTATTAAATTTGATTTCAACCTTAACTACTATTCCTACTAGGCAATAATTAATTCCACAATGTACATAATTTTACAAGAATTACACTTTAGGTTTCTTCCCAGCTTTTAACTAGTAGAATAGTTAATATGTTTAATGTATACAATCTAATTATTATTTATTCCAATACACAAATGCTAACTCAATACAAAAGCGTATTTAATTGCATCTGCTCATCCAACTGTCTCCTTGGTTTTAGGCATGCACTTGGGCTTTATACGATGCTCCTGCACCATACTCCCTCGCTTGAAAATTTTCATGAACTCCTGTTCATGAGCTCTTGCACGGTCTGTCCATGTCTTTGAATTTCTGCTTCATTCTCCCAGCTGGCATCTTCAATTGGATGTCCTTTCCACTTGACCAAGTATTCAAAATACTCTTTTCTCCTGGTCTTTCTGCTAATCTATTTGTCAATTATGCCTTCAATCTGTGGCTTTTCAGCTATAGGAATTTGTTTCTTCCATGGAATTTCTTCTTGTTCACCCTTTGCTCCTGCTTCTTCAACTCAGTAAGGGTACAAATCCGCGACTTTGAATATCGGTGAGATTTCGACCCCATCGGGTAATTCAATCTCATACGCATTTGCCCCAAATTTTCTTATGACCTTGCACGGTCCAATTTTTCTCATCTTCAGCTTGTTGTATGTTCCCCTAGGGAACCTTTCCTTCCTCAAATGCGCAAGAATCAAATCACCAACTTGAAATTGAAGTTCTCTCTTGTGTTGATCTACTCTACGCTTCTACTCTTGACTTGAACTTTGCAATCGCTCCTTGATTCTGCTATGAAGCTCCTTCATTCCTTATGCAAAGTCCTCTGCACTAGCACTCCTAAATTCAGCTTGTGAATCTTTCAATTCAGAGACTCCCCTTAGATGCATCCCATATACAATTTGGAATGGACTCTGCCTTGTGGTTCTATTGAGTGAATCATTGTAAGCGAATTATGCCTGTGGTAGAATGTGATCCCATTGACTGTGGTGCTCAGTCACTAAGCTCCTTAACAAATCTCCGAAGCTCTTATTCGTGAACTTTGCCTGTCCATCCGTCTGAGGATGATATGTTGAGCTAAGAGACAAGTTTGTCCCCAGCTTCTTCCATAAGGTCCTCCAGAAATTTTCTACGAACTTGGTATCTATATCAGAAATGATACTCCTTGGCAAGCAGTGAAGTCTGACAACTTCCTTGAAAAATAGGTTTGCAATATGAGTTGTGTCACTAGTTTCTGGCATGCTATGAAATGTGCCATCTTTGAAAATATGTCTACCACTACAAAGATTGAATCATATCCCCTCTGTGTCCTTGGCATTCCTAATATGAAATCCATTCTCACTACGTCCAACAGCCTTTCGCGTATGGGTAATCGCTGATATAACCCCGTGTTCTACCTTTTTCCCTTCGTGTCTTGACAAATTCTGCACCTGTCCACAAATTTCTTCACATCTGTCCTCATCCCTGTCCAATAATATGAGTCATTCAACTTTGAGAAAGTTTTTTCATGACCGAAGTGTCTGGCCAATCCTCCATTGTTCTTTTCCTTCATCAAATTCTCCCTCATGGAGCATTTCGAAATACATAGCTGATTTCCCCTGAACAATAGTCCATCCTGGATCATGTACTCTGTCCATTGGATTTTATCCCCAAGAATTGGATTCTCAGACACCTCATATGCCTCTTTGAAATCTAGATCATCCTCGTACATTTCTTTGAGGTTATCAAAACCCAAAGTCTTAACTCTAAATTCCTGCATAAGAAAACATTTCCTGCTCAAAGTGTCAACAACTTTGTTAGCATTTCCAGAAATATGCTTAGTCACAAAAGTAAAATTCTGAATGTATTCAACACATTTAGCATGTTTTTGGTTCAACTTCTCCTGTCGAGTCACGAATTGCAAAGCGTGATTATCGTTGTACAAAATGAACTCTTTTGGAACCAAATAGTGCCTCCATTTCTTCAGCGCTTGTATGACTGCGTAGAATTCTTTGTCATACGTGGAGTACTTAATCTTTGTTGCATTCAGTTTTTCACTGAAATACATGACTGGCCTGTTGTCTTGGATCAAGACCGATCCAATGGAAAATCCACTCGTGTCACACCTGACCTGAAATGTCTTGCTGAAATCTGGAAAAACCAGAATTGGTTGTTCAGTGATCTTCTTCTTCAGCAGGTTGAAGCTCTTCTCCACTTCCTTCGTCAAGTGAAAAGATTTATGTCTTTTCTTCACCATATCCATCATCGGTGCGTTAATTCCACTCAAGTTTCAGATGAATTTTCTGTAGAAGCTAGCCAAACCATGGAAGCTTCGAACTTCAAACATGCTCTTCGGTGATGGCCAATCCTTAATCGCCTTTATTTTTTCCGGATCCATTTTCAATTCATTTGCAGAGATAACAAAACCCAAATAAATGAGTTATGTCCTCATAAATGACGATTTCTTCATGTTGATCAACAATTTCTCTAGCTGTAACCTTCTCATCACTACAGCTAAATGCTTCAAATGCTCTGCTTCAGTTTTGTTGAAGATTAATATATCATCAAGATATACAATGACGGATTTCCCAATGAAATCTCTCAAGAGTTCGTTCATCAACCTCATGAAAGTACTGGGCGCATTCGTCAAGCTAAATGGCATGACAAGCCATTCATATAGCCCTTCATTCGTCTTGAATGCTGTCTTCCATTCATCACCTTTTCTCATTCTAATCTTATGATATCCGCTTTTCAAATCAATCTTTGAAAAAAAATTTGCTCCACTTGAGCAATCCATCAAGTCATCCATCCTTGGCAATGGTAACCTGTACCTGATTGTAATTTTGTTGATTGCACTTAAGTCTATACACATTCTCTAGCCACCATCCTTCCTTGGGCTGAGCACTGTTGGAACAACGCATGGACTCAAGCTCTCCCGAATCAATCCTTTGTCCATTAAGTCTTGGACCTGTCTCTTAACTTCTTCATTCTCCTGCGACATCAACCTATAAGCTGCTTTGTTCGGCAAACTAGCTACAGGTATAAGATCGATATGATGACTTATACTGATGATAGGTGGCAACGAATAAGGTAGTTCGTCCACTACTATATCAACAAATTCTTCCAGCAACTCCTGGATTTCTTCTGGTAAATCATCTATCGTAGTGTTGTTCAAAACAATTCCGGGCTTCCTAACCAAAATGAATTGCGTGTCTTCCTTCTTCTTGACTTCCTTAAGAAGTTCCTTCCCACTCATGAGAAGTGCAGTGTTTCTCATGTCTATTTTCACCTCTTTATCCTTAATTGGCAACAACATGTGCATCCTACCATTTTTCTCTAGAGTGTACATGTTCTTTCTCCCATCATGCACCACATTTCTGTCCCCTCTTCTTTAGTCTTCTGAGTTCTGTCCTGGGCAATTGTCTTGCCTCTGCTTTGACTTCTTCCTCAAACTCTTTGACCTTGCTTTTGGCTCAACTTCTCTTCAACTTTTAGAGCCATCTGATAAGCATCTTCTACGGTTCGGATGGTCATCATGCTTATCTCGTCCTGAAAGTCATATCGTAGACCATTCATATACCTGACAACTTTCTCATCATTGCTTTTCCGATGACCTACTCTGATGTTTATCCTATAGAACTCTTCAGTGTGTTCTTTCACTTACATCAACTTCTGTCTCAAATTATGCATCCTCCAAAATAGAGTTATTTGATAATCCCTGGGTATAAACTTGGCTTTCATTTTTGCAACCATTCTATCCCAGCTCTTGATTTTCTGCTTGCCCTTGCAATGTCTATTGGCCTACAGTTCATCCCACCATAGTGTTGCATTCCCTTTAAGTCTAGTAATGAAATGTTTGACTTTCTTGTCTTCCTCGACATCCTCATAGTCAAAGTGTTTGTATAGAGCTCTAATCCAGTCTAGAACCTCTTCAACGTCTAGGTTGCCTTCATACATTGGAATGTCCATTTTTTCCCTAGCACCTATCCTTGCAACGACATTGAATAGGCGTTCTTTTGTAGCATCT
>JASDQU010439327.1:17050-33658 GCA_032191745.1 Picea mariana
TAGAGCTCTAATCCAGTCTAGAACCTCTTCAACGTCTAGGTTGCCTTCATACATTGGAATGTCCATTTTTTCCCTAGCACCTATCCTTGCAACGACATTGAATAGGCGTTCTTTTGTAGCATCTACGACTGCAACTTCTTCTCCTTCGTTTCCAACTTCATTTTCACTTTCAGCTTCGCTGTTATCCCCAACGTCAACTATTCACCTCTGTGTTGTATCCATAGCATCAAGTCTTGCATGTAATTCACGCATTTATCTTTCCACTACTGGATTAGGTATGAGCCTTTCTCTTCTTCTCGGCGGCATGGCTGTAAAATTCCTCTTTTCTCTCTGTTGTAGAAAGCAAAGGATTTTTTCTGGGCTCTTATACCACAACTGGTGTAGACCTCCTGCTCTCAGGCCGAGATCCACGCAGGATCTTCTCTAAAACCACGACAAGGGTTAAATAAACTCCTTGTTTAATCCCACAAAGGATTTCGGGTCTCACGAGTTGGGCACTTCGAATACAATGCCACATCTCTTGGCAATAACTAAAACATGAAATTGTGAATGTGCTTAAGGTGTAATCCCCCTCTCCAATAGGACCACAACCAAGCCTTACGTAAGCACCTTTCGCAACTCGCAACTTCGCGAGTTGGAGCGTCAACCTCTCGTGCTCTTCCCTTGCAAATCCCCAAAATGCGATATGTCAATGAAGTTTAACTCCACCCAAATCAATGGGTGCACGCCACCTGTCACCTCTATTTACTCCACTTACAGAGTGTGTTCTCGCCACCTTTTTGCACGAGTCTTTGGCTTTCGCAACTTTGAGAGAACAACGAACAATTGTTCGTCTCCCTCTACAAATCCCCGACTCTGAAATCGTGCCTTCGACAAGATCAACGGCTATGTGCCTCCCTAGATCCAACAACCCTCATTGTATCAGGATTTCACCAATCGAAAATCCACGACACTCGACCCAAACCAGTGGTCACTCCATTCCCCAGATTTTGATATGCGAATTCACATACGATATCAACAGTCTTCGTTGATCCAGATCTAATGGTCACCACTCCTCCTGAATTCATGGGTGTTGCAAGACACTCAGTCTTAATCCCTCTGTTGGTTTATTAGATCCAACGGCTCACGGAACTTCAACACTTCTCCTTGAAGCGATTCCACCGTCCGTTTTCAACTCCACGAGGACTTCTTGTCAAATGACGTGGTGTCCTCCCTCCTAAACTTGACTTCTGTGAGATGATTTCAACCTCTGCCTCCCTTTGAACACTTCATATGTTCTATCCCTTCTGAGATTTTTCTTGCGAACTAAAGGCTTCCAAAAGGGTCTTTGCGCACACTCCTTGCGGAAAATTTTCAAATAACCTCAGGTTATTTGGGTCTCCAACTCTGTGCACTCTTTGTAATCGAGAATTCTTCAACTCCTCTGTGAGTTTGAAAAAATTCATTCCCTTCTCCCAGCCTGCCCACACTTTGCACGACTTTGTTCTCTGCTATCACTCTTGCCTATAAAGATACAATTTGAATCTCCTCTGAGAGTTCTGAGATGAAACTTAGAGCTTGGTCGACGCACTCCTTGCGGACCCTCCACTGCACTCTTTGTAGGAGTTCTCGGAAAGAGAACAACTAAAACTCATTCTCCCCTTATCCAGAATTTAAACATTCAACATAGAATTCTAGAGCATACACACACACATTTCATTGAAATAAAATGCACACAGAGAATATAAACTAACCTGCAACATACCATTCAACAAATGGTCCCAACAACCATAACAAACACATAGATTGGAATCAAATCTTTCTTCTATTAATTCCTGTGCTCATGTACGTGGCAAATAATAACTAAAATGCATAAAATTCTCTGTTCTCCTATATTCTTCTCTGCAGCTCTACAACATATGAATTCTGAATTATGTTACAATGATACAAGGGTTGAGGGTGTCTATCATCCGTTTTCCCTCCTATGCTTCTAAAACTGTCTAATCTATCATCTAAATATATCTACTTGCATTAAACACACATAAATTCCTATTACATCCGACGGATAGGAACATACGCTCCAAAATCAGTTTGGATCTTCAATACATAAATGCTAATGCACTTTCCTCCCATTCATTACATTAATGTTTCAGATTTTGAAAAATTCACAACGTTTTCACAAAAGCGTATTTAATTGCATCTACGCGTCCAACTGTCTCCTTGGTTTTAGGCATGCACTTGGGATTTATACAATTCTCCTACACCAATTGGTATTGAATCGCTAATAAGAAATGAAAATCAAATATCTTGCTAATGAATTTTATTGTAGTTGTATGTAGTTTGTAATTCGGGATGCCAAGCTCAACTAAAGGTCCAATATTTTGCAAAGTTCGACCAATAACTTTAACCAACCAACAACTAGTTATTGGACATTCAAGATAGCTTTGTCAAAGCAGCTAGTTGGTGTGGTGAGACAATCATCCACTAATGACATTGATAGCAGAAGTGTTAATGCACTGAAACTCAAAACTTAGGTTATAAGGAAAAAATTGCATTGTATATTGGCAATAAAACTTACAAAAAAATAAAACATTGGGAAGAAATGAAAAACTTCGGTAAGAAATGAAAAATAAAACATTGGGAAGAGCGAAGCGTGCAATAAGACTTCAAATCTATTGTCTAATGGGATTACGTAGAATAAGTTTTTTTATTACTTAAAATTTTTTTTTTTTGAGTTCTCTATCTTGAACATTAGAGATTGGGAAAAAATATATATAGTCAAACACAAAAACAATACCAATTCAATGATGAATAAAATGTTATAATTCCTCCTTGGATGACATATATTGGCATTCCCAAAACTTCTTCATATGCTATATTATTTGGAGAGTAAGGGATATCAATTATTTAGCTCCTAGATTATAATATGTTTGATTTGACAAGGATATCAAGTATTAACATATCATAGAGGTAGTTGTCTTGAGAGGACTTGATCTTGATATATCTTATTTGCAGTTCACAACACTCAAGCTAACCTATCACAACCACTGAACTGTGAATGCTAGCCTTATTTGATTGAAAAGAAATAAATATAAGTTAGATGTTAACTTTATTTCATAAAAATTAAATAAAATATGAGGCTACACTACTTTTGGTTCATTGATTACAACACAATGAGGTAAGCATTATTTGAGAGGGAACCTTGGGGCCAACCCAACATAACTTTACCCACACCCCATCTATGTAGTATCAAAAGTTTGTGTTGAGGTTTGTGAGGTCAATTGGAGCATCTCTCCTCAAGTTAAGTTGATCCTAAAGAAGTGACAACCCTAACCTACAAACATGTTGATAACACTAAGGGTGAAATGCTCAGATAGTAACATGATGTCTAATAACAAGATGATTGAGAAAAAAAAAGACCAAGTGCAACCCCATTTTTACTTTATATGGAAGTGTGCTTTTCTTTTTCGAAAGCATGAAAAAATCTATAATACTCAGGGCTATCAACCTAGCCTCCGTTGATACAATCTCAAGACCTCAACGTGCAACACCATCATCATATGTAGACAAAACCTCACCACTTGAAATAACTCATTGGTATTTTGTAAAGGGGTGGACTTCCACTATTGCCATGTGCCTCTAGATCATGCAATGTTAAATTATTTCTTTACGTTTGAAGAAGACAGGCTCTTAACTAATCATAAGTAGTTTTAGGTCATACTCGAATTCCTAAAGATGATTTCAACCTATATAGTATTTGTGAGAAAAATTATGTCTCATATTATTATAATTGAGGCTATAATAATAGAGTCATGTGCTTTAAATCAACATCTAATCTTAATCTTATACATTAAATCAAATATTTCCACCTATTACAATTTAACTCCTCCTTTGATAAATATGAAAATGTAGTTACTTCTAGTTATAGAAGTGTACTTACATCATGCACAAAGATAATATTTTAGTTTTTTATACACGTGTACTTACATCATGCACCAGGCAAAGAGAGCGGCATGTTGCATCCTTGGAATGCATAGTTAGATGTTGTGGGTACTCAACCATGAGATCTCTGGCAAGAAGGCGTGTTGTGTACTCCATTATCTTTCCATTTGTTCTCGTCACCATTATAAATTCTTCATGGCCCATTAACTCTTCAGATACCCATCTGGATCCATGAGATGACATACAATTACCCATTAATGAACGCTATAGCTGGTTGATTTCTTATACAATGAGATTGAATGCTAGTGTTGGTTGATTTCTTATACAATGATATTTTGTAGAGCGAATTCCTTAGCAGGGTTTCCAATGAAATCTATAATAATGTATGGCTTCTGATATATAACAAAAGTGATAGAATTAGATAACCAAAGAATGAGATTTGTAATGGAGAGGATGAGCATATGTGACAGAGATGTTGAACCCAACCAGGTTGATATGTAGAGTTGGTGGGTACCTTGTTCATTTCTAGCCCCTCAATGTCTAACATTTCATGTGTGTTCAGTAAGCCTCTAGGTTTGTCATCATCGTCACACGTCCTTCATGTCGACAATTGTCGCAAACTTTAGTTCCAACCATGTGGGGTTGTAATCAGTGGTTGGATTTAATTGTTATGTATGATAATTTTAAAATCTGCAAGTCATCATGGATGTCTATTTATTTATTATAACAGTTAAATTTACATACAAGTTGAAAATTGAAAATTTAGCGATGGTATGGAAAGGTGATGAGGCAGATTGCACTAGGTTCAGGGACCCCCATTGTGCATCTGGAATATCAACATCCCATTGTATTTAATTCTTATAACAATTAAATTTACATACAAGTTGAAAATTGAAAATTTAGCGACAATGTGGAAAGTTGAAAGTTGAAAGGAACCTCCAATTCTCCCTATATTATTATCTCCCACCAGAGAGATGAGTTCCTTTAACACTCTTGTATAATAAAAGTAGTTATCCTTTTTAAGAAATTGTAATAGAAAGAAATTGTTAGTGTTTGAACTCTTAGAAAAAGTGTACCATATTTTAACCAGTATTTGTTTGCAACAAAGATTTTATAAATAGTCTACAGGTTTAGAGTATTGAGGTGTTTATGGTACAACTTACAACTAGAATATATACCTATTGTATTATTTGTCTTGGTTATGAGCACCAACGCCCTACATTTTTGTTGGAATTAGTAAGTTGGAAACATGGCAAAGCATCATACATGTTTATACAATTGAGAAGGCCATAAGGAGGTAGATCAAGCTGATCCTATTTGAAAATATTGGTAAAGGATTCATATGGAAACAACATGTGACAATCCAAAATCTACATGAGGTAAGTAATGAATATACATTGAAAACACATTTAAACAAAATGGAAATGTATGCTTGCCTATTTCCCAACTACATTTTTGTTTAATTTTTTAATACAGTATTCACATAAGTAATTGATAGGATGAAAACAACTTATTGGCAATCTTTCTATTTTTAACTTTGTGATAAATTTTATTTTTTTAAGTTTGTTCAAAGAAAAAATGTTGGAAAAAACCTTTCAAGGTAGATTTATTAAAAGAGTATTGCTTGAAGCAAAAGGTGAGAGAGAAAGGAATAGGAGAGCAAGACAACTTAAGAGGAAACAAAGAAGAAGGGTAGAAACATAAAATGAAGAATTTGAAAGAACAAACATATTTGAAGATTGAAGGTTGTTTCTGAGCCAAAGTCATCTGCAACTTTGCTTATGAGTAAGAATACATTCAATTATTGATCGGGAATTCATAGCTCACCTTTGTAACAATTTCCTAATCAAAATAAAACCCCCCACTAGATGTTGGTTTTCAAGTTTAAGTTTCCAAGGTAATCTCTATTGTTCAATGTGATTAAATGCTCTGTGATATGGATTTTCTCTCTCTTGTTGTTCTAAGTATGTTAAACAATCACTAGTATGGAATTCATTGCATGTGCACTCTATAACCCAGTATGTAATAACACATTGCTTTCTATAGCAATCTCATCAGGGTATTTTTGCACTACATACAAGAATCACACATTTCTCAAGTTTTGAATGTTGTTAATTTCATTAACAGGAATCGATGTCCAATAGCTACAACTTAATCTCCATTTGCTTGTGCATGGATGGTATCCTCTATCAATGGATAGTTCTATTGGAGCACTAGTTAAATGTTGTGCATTTGTTTATTAGCTACATCACTAAGACCAATTACCCATAACATTTTCTTAAATCATTGCTTTCATAGAATCGTTGGATTTAGCATTTGCATGCACTTACAACAATGGTTAATCAATTGGCACATTAAGCTGATTTTTCTTGGTTGGAGGAAGTGTGAAAGACAATAGAAATATTAGCTATTATTGTTATATATAGGGATATATTATAACAATTCTAATAGGGTTATTACCAACCAATAAGTGGTATTATAATCATAGCAGAAGCAGGGTATAATAAGAATTACATATGGATAAGGGTTAATTATAACTATATTAATTTTTTATTAGCTATATTTCAATAAGATCCAATAAACAATATTCAAAAGAGATTTGGGTGCCTTATCATCTTCCAAATCAGAAGAGTCGTTATGACCAACAACTAGGTCAAGAGGAATCTAAACAATGTTCTTCTTACCAATGACTAAACTACAACATTGAAAAATAACAAAGACAAAATCAACAACTTCTATGGAAGCCTCAAATAAGAAATCCTATCCGAACAATCAATCATCAAACAATTCCAATGAAAGTAGATTTGGGATGGATCACTTCCAAAAAGATGCAGCATATTACTTCAGGAATTCAAAAATTATATCGTTTTGTTTCTTCAAGTGTCACACTTACAAAACAAAAGATCATGAGAAGTTAGATTGAGTTAGAACAAGAGATAGGTCCTTCTCTAATCATGCTTTGAGGACAAAACATTTTTAAGGGGAAGGCAATGTAACATACAAAATATATAAATATTAAGTGATAATAATCATAAATAATAATAATAATAATAATAAATAGTTATTAATTGTATAAGGGACACATTCTTTCATGGATGGTCACTATATGTGCCTTTAGGTTCTCTATATATTTGGCACTCTCATTGTACATCTATTCATCACATATTATCTATTTGATCTCATTATATATATTCTTATTCAATATATTTATTATCGAGTATGGATTACAGTTATTCATTTCATTTATGATGGATGTCCGTCGTAAGAACCAAATTGGTTCTTTACACTATTATAGCCCTTAAAACCACACAATTAATTTCGCTACTGTTGATCCATGAAGCACCATGTGCATTCAATGTTCCATATCAACTCAGAGTTATTGTTTTCACATTAATGTCACGCTTCTGCCAATTGTACGGGTTCACTGACTAATATGATATAGGAATATGAACATGTTCACATTGTTTTAAAATTCTAGAGGACCTGCTAAATTTATAACCTACACCAAACTTTTGAAAAGAGAAAATAATCGAATAAGTTTTAAACATCTGAAAATTAGAAAAATGGTCAAGTGAAGAAAATTTTATTCGATGTTGTTAAAGTTTCCAAATAACCAGAAATGATAAATCATGTTGTGCATATCTATTTAATTTCAAAGAGAGACAAATGGTGATAACTATAGAGCTTGGATGAAGTCATTACAGTACAACAAAAAATTGAAAATATACAAAAATACATACATAAGTGTTTTCCTTAGTAAAAAAAGAGTTTTATTGTACTCCAAACATAGAATTCTATCAATTATCTCACAACTTTTAAAGGAGATCTATGTGAAAATAAATATACACAAGTTGTTTGCTTCAATTTGATTTTTCTTACAAATACAAGCCAATCAATAATCCCAAAGGATATAACATATTATTGTAATACATAACCGTGCAAGGATATAACACAATGCCCACAGTGAAACAATTTTTTTTATAACATGTAGACTTTGGGAAATGGGAAAATGAACCATTATCACGTCCAATCCTAGAAAGCTAGGACTCTGACATGCACAAGGCAACCTATGTATCTTGACATGACTATTTATGTACAATATCTTCCATGTCCACATTTTTTTCCCATAGCAAAACTTTCTCTCCATGTGTCTCAGCTATGTATTGCATGTCATTAAATCGTTCCAGGAGTTGATAGAAGCTACATGCATTAAAAATTTACTGGCATCCAAGTAGAAACCTTGCCCCATTGCCTTTGTTCCTTGTGGGGTTGCTTCAATGCCTACTCTCATGCAAAAAGAAGGTAGTACTCAGATTGGAATATCAACATCCCATTGCATTTAATTCTTATAACAGTTAAATTTACATACAAGTTGAAAATTGAAAATTTAGCGAGAGTGTGAAAAGTGGAATGTTGAAAGGAACCTCCAATTCTCCCTATATTATTATCTCCCACCATAGAGATGAGTCCCTTTAACACTCTTATATAATAAAAGTAGTTATCCTTTTTAATAAATTGTAATAGAAAGAAATTGTTAGTGTTTGAACCCTTAGAAAATGTGTACCATATTTTAACGAGTATTTGTTTGCACCAAAGATCTCATAAATAGTCTACAGGTTTACAGTGTTAAGGTTTTTATAGTACAACTTACAACTAGAATATATACCTATTATATTATTTTTCTTGGTTGTGAGCACCAACGCCATGCATTTTTGTTGGAAATAATAAGTTGGAAATAGGGAAAAGCATCATACATGTTTATGCAATTGATAAGGCCATAAGAAGGTAGATCAAGCTTGTCCCATTTGAAAAGTTTGGTAAAGGATTCATATGGAAACAATATGTGACAAACCAAAATCTACATGAGGCAAATAATGAATATACAGTGAAAATGCATTTAAACAAAATGGAAATGTATGCTTATCTATTTCCTAGCTAGATTTTTGTTTCATTTTTTAATACAATATTCACATAATCAATTGATAGAATGAAAACGAGTTATTGATAGTTGGCAGTTATGTAAATCAACATAGATCAGGATGACAATGCATACACTGATGTCTAGTTAGTTCTTATAACAATTAAATTTACATACAAGTTTAAAATTTAAAATTTAGCGAGAGTGTGGAAAGGCGATGAGGCAGATTGCACTAGGTTCAGGGATCCCCATTGTGCATCTGGAATATCAACACCCCATTGTATTTAATTATTATAACAGTTAAATTTACGTACAAGCTGAAAATTGAAAATTTAGCGACAATGTGGAAAGGGGATGAGGTAGATTGCACTAGGTTCAGGGACCCCATTATGCATCTAGAATATCAACACCCCATTGATCTCCTGGAAGGGCAAGGGCAGGTGCCGTATATTCAACATTATATTCAACAACCAGGGCCTCTTCATCTTCGTGCTCCTTAGCTAAAGGTGGTGTTTATAAAAACCAAAAGAGAGAGAAAAAATATAGAGTTACCGAGCTCATTTCTTGGGAGACTTAGGCTCCTTAGAAGCAGTCTTCTTTGCACACTTCTTGGGAAAAACAACCTGGTGAATGTTGGGAAACACTCCTCCATGGGCGATAGTCACACCCATCAACAACTTTCTGAGCTCATCATCATTCCTTATAGCCAAAAGGACATGCCTTGGAGTAACCCTATTCTTCTTGTTATCCTTTCCTGCATTTCGAGCCAATTCAAGAACCTGCACGAAAAATCAAAACCAAAAAATTAAAAGGAGATCCTGCGATTGGAATCCTAGGGCACAAACCCTAACACTTCAATTTTCAAGGAACAAATATCGCACAAGAAAGTTGAAGAATATAACAAAACCAACGAATATGATTGGGTTTTTTGTGACAATCTAATTTACCATGTCATAACAATGGCTCTTTCCTCATTAATTCCTCGACACAAATATTGATACCAGTTTTTGGGGACAACAAATGACCAGCTACGTAAAGCAAGACACCGAACCGCTCGTTCACGTATCATGCATTCGTGAAGATTCAAGAGTATGTTTGCGATCTCCTTGGTAGGAAAGTTGGGAAAGGGCTATTGGGTGGGAAAAAGCACAATCCCTGGATGCACCGTGTTAGGTAACTTATAGTAGTGACTTCTCTGTTTAATTTGTTATGAATATAAGGTAAGCTTACTAGTCCAAGGATCATGTATACAACATGGCTTATCACTCTTAAGCTATAACCAATAGCTAAACATCCTCTTAATGGGTTTAATACTCTGCTTAGTAATGTATAATATGTAACCAACTTCTCTTTGTATTGAATGGCTCTCGTCGGTCTGTTTTATGGATGGCCTTTTAGAATGACTTCCCTCAGTCTGGTTGGATTGCCCCTCTAGTGAATATATACCTCGGCTGCAAGATACTCCATAACAACTGCCAGATACACAAGAGCTCATGTGCTGACTTGCAGGGCATATCTGCACTTATTGAGATACCTTCTGATTCTTGCGACAAGGAATTGAAGGCACAGATGGATAACAAATCAACCTGCAACAAACCAAGTTACAAATACAATGTACAAATAGAATCTAAATTAACTTAACAAAATAAAGATATAAAATTGTGCAGGGCAGTGAGGAGGCGCTAAGACAACAAGTGGCAAGGCGGTGAGCCACTGACCAGGGATAAGGTCATGTAGCAAGGGAGCCTACAAACTGTCGACTGCAGTGTGCAATGTCAGTTGTCAGAGCTGCAAATGTGATTTAATTAAAATCCAATTTTCCAATGACGATGGAGTGACGCTAAGCTCTTCAAAATTTGTAAAAAATGTAATTTTCAAAAACTAAGCATGCATAGATATTTAATAATACATTTCTTGATTTAATTAAAACTGTGTATGTTAAACTTAAGAAATAAAGAAGAAATTTAAATCAAAGGCAAAACTAATGAGATTCAAGAGTAAACGCATTACTGTAGTCCATGCCCAAGGCATGGAGTAATAATAGAAAACTCAAACCCCAAGCGTGGCAAACGAAAACGAAACCCTAAACTGCCCTAATAATAGAAAACGCAAACCCTAAGCATGGCAAACGAAAACGAAACCCTAGACTGCCCAAGGCAGGGACTAATAATAGAAAACACAAACTCAAATCATGGCAAACGAAAATGAAACCCTAGACCATTCCTTCCTTTATAAGAGGAGAGGACGGAAGAAGAGGACGAACAAAGCATGTCAGTGGCAGCAGGTATCTAGCTCTCGGCAATGCACTGGAACCAGGGTTTGTGTGTTTTGATGCATATTGATTAAATTTAATATTTCAGTGTGTTTTGTGTATAAATGTTATTTTTAAGTGACGGGGATGGGATGCTTCTTGCTAGAGATCCTCATCCTCATGGCCTGGAGTGACTGTAAACATTTTTTTGTTTGATGTCGTAGATTCCTTCGTGAACGTCACAGAGTAAATTCTGGTCATCGATGGCATCTATTATTCTACCCTTAACTCTCTCTGCTCTTCATTTATGAGGTCAGCATGTTAGAGTAGTGGGAGGGTAAGAAGAAGCCTCCGAGTAGAGGAATGTTATATTCTATTGCCCTGGGTATTTTTTGCAGCGTTGCTGCCATGACCCCTTGGGATTGGCCATAACATTCACATTCATAGCCTATCTATTTCTCCGTTTTTAATTTTTGAGACTTACTATTCAAATTTCATTTCTATTCAGTATGACTTTTGTCAAACGGTCGTGATGTGCTATTTTCCTTTCGTATTTGAATTTGTGTTTTAGGTGACTAGTTCGTGTATATTTATAGTTCGTGTACGGAAGCTCAGTTAACCTATTGGAATTATTTTTGTAAGTTCACTACAAACCCTAGTTTTTATCTTTTACAACACTCCCAAAAGGTTATTTCGAAGATAAGTCCCAAGCAGGGTGTCTGTTTTGTTGATTCTCACTCCTTGAGGGGATTTGAATACCTAGGTGGGGTAAGGCATTTTGTTCTACGGATTAACCAAGTCTTCCTACCTTTATATTAGTACCAACTCACCAAGATCATGTAAATGACCTGCTTCATCAACTAAATGTCTTGCTTTACCTATTTGCAAGGTCTAGACTCTGTACAGAAAGTAGAGTAATTTGGTTTTAATTTACTGGTAATATAATATGACAGCTTCCATGTACTAATATCTAAATCTAAATTTCAATCTGAGACCAGGTCAGTGCTTTAAATCCATTTGATCTGTATATATACCACTTTTGAACAGTTTGCTGTGCTAGTTTACTATATTCTGCCTCTCCATTGGATCTTATATTACTATTCTCTCTTTACATCTGGATCTATCTAGGCCTGTTGGTCCCTTTGGTCTGCTCTATTACTGGACCACATGCTGGTCACTATGATGATTATTCGTCGGTGATAACTATTCTATAAGCGCTAATTATTCATATTTTTATATTTGTTTATTTAAATTGGTGACATATATACTGTCATTTTTAAAATTCTGATGACGGCCTTTACTTGAGCTTTTTATCTTTCTTAAAGCTGTATGGAAAACAATGTCTTTTGTTTTATATTATTCCTACTTTTATATTAGTACACAAAGCAAGCACCTTTTCGAGCCTGTCTTTTTTCCCGTGTTATCAAATTTATTCGAGGCTTTTACAAACTGGCGCTCTCAAGTCATGAACTTGCCTGCTGTAAAGTTGAAATAAGTTAAATTCCTTTTAGGCTAAAGGAATTGATGAAGAATTGATGTGGATCAGAGGTGATACTTCAAGATCCCTCATTGTCAAAAATGCATATATGGCTTTATTATCAACCCAGAGGTTGTGGAGCTTTGATTGATGGAGGCTGAAAGTTTGGAAATGGGATATACAACTTAAAATAAAACTCTTTATTGGGTTGGCATGGGAAAACAAAATTTTAACATGGGATAATCTACAACAAAAAAGGGGGATAAACAGTTTAAAATAAAAATCTTTATTGGGTTGGCATGGGAAAACAAAATTTTAACATGGAATAATCCACAAAAACAAAATGGCTTGGAAAGTCCAGTAACAATTATACAAACAAGAAACTGAAAATATAAGCCATTTTTTCATACATTGCTCATTTGCAAAATTGGTCTAGGAGTTCATACATGCTCATTTTCAAAATTGGTCTAGGAGATGATTCAAATTGGTCAGAAGATTAAAAATTTTTGGGAAGGGAATACACTGTCAGACTGTTTTATAACTTGGATAGAGACCTCTCCATTTTAGCTGTTCACATTTGTTGGTATATTTTGTTAGAAAGGAACTCAGCTATTTAGAGAAGACACTCGGATCACTGAAAAGACATTCACACCTCAAAATCATATTACATTACTATCTTGTATGATTTCTCAGTGCTTTGATATTACAATAGCATGTTTTGATGGGCAGCACATGCAAATGGCAAACAATTTGGAGCGGGGTTGGGGGTTTCAAAATTCCTGCTTTATCAGTGTATAGATGGTTTTGCAATTGTGGGAAAGGCACAAGGGCAGAACTATTGGGAGCATGTGCAACACTAATGTTGGAAACACATTTGTCTTTTCATATGGGATATTTTAAAGTAGTTATCGAGTGGTTAAATAAAATAGCAAGACTTCAGCAAATGCAATTGAAGGATGGAAGCCCAGAATCAAGGAATTGATTTAACACTTTCAAGAAATCAGTTTTGAGCACATTTTTTGGGAACATAATAAGGAGATGAACTTTCTTTCTTAGCAAGCATTACAGGTACCTGAAGGCATAATTACTTATTACAAGTGGGACAATGGGATTGAAGGTCTCAAGAGACACCTCAACCTTTTCTAGTGCTAGTATTTTTTGTTTTTGTATTGGCCATGCTTACTACAATTTGTCTTTTTTCTTGTAGTTTTGTGGATAAAAAAACTTAGACAGATGAAACCTCTCATGGTTTAGTATTTTGTTTTTTTTTTCTTCCTATTTTGAATTAAGGGTCAACTTTGACTTGTAAGGACTGTTAATAATTTTTGAGACTCTTTGGTACTTATTGGATAGTTCTCTTGATTTCTTGTATGGACCAAAAGAGATGTAAACAAATTATATTTACTAATATAATTGATCAAATTTTCTATTGGAAAAAAAATCTTTGTTTTGAAGATCAAGACACATATAAGCTTTAATGTTTAATGGGGCATTCACTTTTCACAATCCTTACTTCCAACACCAATCCTAGTCCTAATCATGCTCATCATGATTTTCATTTTCCCATAGAACTTTGTATCCTAGTTTTGGGAGATAGTTACCCATTATAAAATTACTACACGAAACTAAATAATGTTCCTCAAATCTCATTTCATTCTTTCATTGATGTAGATAAACCTCCCACGCCCTTGATTAAATCTCACACCCTTTATTCATGGTCTCCGACACCCTTTATTAAGGGTTTGAGAAGCCTAGACCAAACTAAAGAATCATCCTTATTTCATTTCTGTCATTCACCTAGATAAACCTCCCACCATCCTTTTAAGGGGTTTGAGAACTCTAGATTCTCCCCCTTTTTTTTTCCAACCGTGACCCATTAGAGTAATGGTTGGTATCATCCCTTGCCTATCCCAGGTGATAGATGCCTTGATTTTGAAATGTAACAATCAAACACCCTTGGGAAGTCTAAATAATAAACCACAACCAACCATGGATCTACACCAATTCTAATTTTATCTCCTTTTCCTCCCTCCCAAATCAATAATTTTCTCATCAAGAAAATTAGAAACCAATGCTTTTTAGAGTATGGACACATTTTAAAAGTAATTATTTTCCTTCCTAATTTATTCCTCCAAGGAGAGAGATTTGTCTCCATATTCCTTGTTTTGATGTACTCATTTGGCATACCAAAGAGATGTGCATTTTAAACACTCCAATGGCCTTCATCCTTGGGTTTTTCCAATCATCACCATTTTACCTATAAGGAATTTGTTTGTTATCTTTCTTACAAATGAAAAGGAACTTGAAACACCTCTTTTTGATAAGGCCCAGTGGGAGGCAAATTGACCTTGGTCAAGTCAATGCTGTGGTTATCTCAAAAAGGGATCCTCTCCTTACAAGGCCCATATCCATGAAGGATTTCTTGAGATCCAAGGAGTCGAGAACAACTCCAATCCTTGACAGCAAAACCTTTAAATGTATCAATTTGAGTGATTTGATTCTCCAACAAGTGAAAGTTCATTAATAAACCTCTACCCTTACCTCGTAGTTGCATGCTTGATTCAAAACGTTACTAATGTTGTGGAGGTCCATAAGTTTACTAAGGCACCTTCACTGGCTAAATCCCCAATATAAAGGCCCTGTCTAAAGTTTTTTGTTTCCCCTCAATAACTTCTCAAATAACCCTACTCTTAGCTAGAGAGTTGTGATTTTCTACCCCTACCTTGGGTTTACTTCACTAAATATTTACTTATTCCTTCCTCAACTTCTCCCCCGTACTCCCCTTTGACCCCTTCCTACAATTGAGAGGATATCTCTAGTAGTGACCTTCAAAACAACCCTCCGCATCATTGAGCGATACTTTGGAAACAAGGCCACTAGAACCCTATGCTAGTTCAAGGTTAATGGTTTATCTCATACTAGAGAGGATATCGATTGCTAATCCAATCCAAAAGGAGAGTCACATTGCTATCCCACATCCTCCTTACCTATATCCCCATTTCTAATCATTTCAAGAAAGAGGCAATGATAATATTCAATAGGCTCTATTGTGATAGTTATGAGAAAAGCTTACTAGTAGATGGAGTGATCAAACAAGATTTTGACATCCAAGGGAAGTGTCTTCCATGTCTTGTTGATCAACTAATATTAAATTGTTTTCAAGCATCACAACCCCTTCCACTTGCTCACTTTATTCTACTTGTATTTTTCCACTTCATTATAGACCTCCACTTAACACACTTCTTTCATAAGAAATCATTCCCCATCTATCTTTACAAATCCCATTGAAGCACTTAAGATTAGAACCTCAACTTCCTTATCTACAAATCTTTTGTTAACTTCATCCATATCTTTGCAAATTTTGAAGTACTTCTTGAATTTGGGTTTATAGTAAGTGGCTCTCTTACCACCTTATCCCACTGAAAAGGAGACAAAACAATCAATGAAATCCCATCCTTAAAGAGAGAAGTCTTTTAGTGTTGTGACCAATTTCCCTTTTGTTTATATCTCCATCACCAGACTTGAAAACAACATTCCTACCATCTTTAATAGCCTTTAATGCATCCTCTTTGTCCCTTAGATTTGAGAGAAGCCTTTCAGTGTCATGACCAATTTTCCTTTTGTTTATATCTCCATCATTAGTCTTGAAAAGCACATTCCTACCATTTTTAATAACCTTTAGTGCATCCACTCTCTCCCTTAGATTTTTTGACACCAACCCAAAAACAAATCCCTACATAGTGTCAAAAGAATCCCTATATTCATTACATTGTCCTCCATAGGGTTTATCCAATATATCATCTTCAATGTTGAACGTTACTTGTCCCATAAGAGTCCTATATTCATTACATTGTCCTCCATAGGGTTAATCCAATATATCATCTTCAACGTTGAACATTACTTGTCATTCTCTTTTAGAACCTCTTCTTGATACAAAAATCAATAAAATTTCCAAGAGAGAATAGATGAGGAAGACCATGAACCAACTTACCTAAGGTTGCAGAGGTCAACGTTGGCATATAATCAAGTTTTTGTGTCTCC